>JAAXYV010000845.1:0-10840 GCA_036851875.1 Novacerus sp. FZ-2019
AATGAAAGATTAAGCAATGTTGAATGTAAGTGTTAAAAACCACATAGCCGAACCACAACAAAATCTTTTTACTTACACGGCGCCTTTGCGTTAAACAGAAATAGAGGAATTCTAGTAAATTCAATTTCCACTAACCGTTGAAAATTAAAATAGCATAGCATGACTTTGTTGTGGTCTGGAGACATTTGGGTTTGAAAGAACTGCAGTAGTGTGCCGGTGGTTGACTTAATTTTCTCCATAAGTGTGTGTGGGAGTGGTTTCGGGTTTTGTGAAAGTATTTGTCCTTTGTTATATGCTCGTCATTTCGTGGTGTTGTTTACTGTAGATGACTATAATTATTAATATTAGTAATCCTAATTCTCATTTAAACATGCAATTAAATTAGTAGGCGTAATTAACAAAAGTTCAGAAAATGACTTTTACTTGAACATCCTTTTCAGTTCAAATTCAATTCAACTAAGTGTGTGAAGGGAAAGAATCACAGATGTATTATAATTATTTGGATAGTAATTGTTTCCTTGCAATTTTATTTCACTCTCGTCAGCTTTTCACAGTGCATTATTTCCGTGGGAAAGTGTACCAAGTTTTTGTTAATATGTATGTGGTTATAAATTATTCCCATAATGAAAATATTGCTCAAGGAAACTGTAAATGTGTACTAAGATAACGATAACCAATATTTATGGTTATGCCACGCCTCACCAGAAATGGAAAATTAAATCGATTGACCTGATTCGGCACATTATGCAGATAGTTTATGCTTAAAAGTGTAGTGAAAGGTTTTTCCCAAGTTTAATAAACTGTATGCAGTAGCAATTATCAACAAACGGGGTTAATGGGTTACTATTAAATTTGTGATTTACTATCATCATTTTAGTTTGTATTCTCATCTTCAACTCATTCTCAAAATAATTCGACTCTTTTTTTTTCTAGTCACATGGTTAGTTCCGTGGCAAGACGTTTCAGCATCCCCACAAGATCAACTAAATAATGATGAACTTCAACAACTTATTGCTTTTCTTGGTGAAATAAATCCCAGTGGTTCCACAATTCGTTCGGTTTTACCGTCCGCTGCCCCATTAACTAGTGTTCATCGTAGTATTATTACGAGTAGTACGACTAGTATACCTGATCCAATAACTCCTGCTGTGTCTACAACAACTCCAACAACTACTACTACAACTGCTGCTACTACTACTACCGCTGCTACTACTACGGCTGCTACCACTACAACTACAGCTGCTACTACTACAAGCACAACTACTAGTACCTTACCTCCGACAACTACGACAGCAAGAAGTACTTATGCCTCAATTATTACTCCTGAGAAGATGATTATGACTCCTGTGTATACGTCTATTAAGAGATCATCAGAAAATGTAGAAAAGTCTACAACAGTAATGACCGAGCCTACAACTATAGCACCCTCCTGGTTTGCTACTGAAGCCCCTAAAGAGAATTTTCGAGCTCTTGTTGATTCACCACAGAATGATTTAATTCAGCAATTGACCCTTTTGAATGCTCTCTTGGGTGGTAGTGCTACGAATATTGAGAGCTCATCTGCTCCAGGAACAAGCATTGCTGAAGAAGCTGCTGCAGCTTTGTTTGGAGTCCCTGCGTCTGCTTTACTAACAGCAACGACGACAACAACTACACCAACACCTCCAACATCCACAAAGAAATCAATGTCCCCTATGGAAGAAAATGCAGCAGCTCTAGATATACTGAATACCTTCTTGAACAACCCAAGTGTACAACCAGCACAGGAAAAACCAATAAATGCTGCAAATCCTTCTGCAGCAACTGTATCAGATGCTGAATCACTAGCTTTGCTCAGTAGTTTGTTTGGAAACCCTTCTGGACAATCTGTATCTGAAGCAATTCCAGGGAAGCATGTAGCTTCCACATCTCAATCCACAGCGGCAGATTCTATAGCAGCTTCCCAACAATTAGCTTTGCTTAATACGTTGTTTGGGAATTCTGTTGTTCAATCTTCACCAGAAGTAGGTCAAGGTAATCCAGGAGCTGCAGCGTCTGCACAGTCCTCAGAGGCAAATTCAGCAGCTGCTGCCCAATCATTGGCATTGCTTAATACCCTATTTGGAAATTCTGCTGGACAATCTGTACCTGCAAGTGCTACAGAAAAATCATTAACTGCGGCTTCAGATCAATCAGCAGCTGCTCTGCAATCTTTAGCTTTATTAAATTCTTTATTAGGAAACTCAGGAAGTGGAGGCAATTCTAACAACAATGCAGCTGCAGCTGCATTACTTGGCTTGGGATCGTTAGGAAATTCTGCTCCTGCTATTAGACAAACTCAAGGTCACTCAGAAGCTGAAGCCGCTGCTGCATTAACAAATTTACTTTTACAATCTGCAGCTGCCGATCAAAAAAATGCAAATGCAGGGACTCAAGATAACACAGTTCAGAAACAACTTCAGAATTTTCAAGCTTTTCAAAATTCTCCAGTAAATTTAGATGCATCTTCAAGTAACCAACTTAGCGGCTTACTTGGTTTGCTTGGTACACTTGGCTCTTTAGGGCAACCGGCTCAACAAACACCAAGTTTGTTCAATTTGGGACAGCCTCAGGCTCAACAGCCAAATTTTCTCGCTGGTCTTTTCGGTGGTCAAGCTTCACAGCCACAACAGCAACAGCAACAACCTAACCTATTAGCTAGCTTGTTTGGAGGAGCTACAACCACGCCTGCGCCACCACTGTCCATTCCTGGACTAGGATTGCTGTCTAGTGTTGCAAGTCTTGGCTCGACTCTCTTTTCCTCTGTGACAAACTCTTTGGGTGGCGCCAGAGGCGATGGCAGACCACGAGTCAGAGGTAAGGGTAAGAAAAGAATCGAAAAATTCTTTGACCGCACATTTTTACATATGCACTGCCTGCATGTTTAAAAAGTTGCACCAGGTATTTACGTATAATATATTTATTAAGCTTTTAAATTTATTTCTATTACTTATATTATATGAAGAAGAGCATTATTCCCCCCGGCTACATACAACAACTTTCAATTACAGCATAGAACTTTCGATATTACACCTCAAGTTGCACGGCACTTCACTTTTACTTATACATTAATTTTTTTTCAACAGAGCAAACCAATCGTGTCAAAAGTAATAACGACGTGTTACATGCTATAATGTTATAATATAACTGTTGTAGCCGCTGTTGGCTCTGTGATGTATTAGAATACGAATGTTATTGTAGAATTTTTAGTATAAAACCCAGTTTCGTTTCGTTTATAAACTTTCTAGTGTTATTGTTAGGAGCTCAGTTCAGATTTTATTATAGAAAGAAATCCTTTTATATATCAGATTTATACAATTTTGTAATATTTTTTTTCAGTTTTTTTTCTTTATTTAACCATTATCTTGTAAAAACGGTCTACCATTCGTATGACTAAGGAGGAGGTGAGACAATGAGTAGTATATAGTAGTGAGTAATATATCCTTTCCCTTTAAACATCATACATCAAATCATACATCTTTGCCACATTGTCCTTGTCGGTACTATTTGATGTTTAAACAGCATGAATATCTCATTGCTGGCATTCGTTTCAATAGAGCTGAGAAATAATAATTAATTTTGATCAGTCCTCAGGGCAGTTTCTGTAGATGTGTAGTGTACAGTTATGCTATGGTATATGTTGGAACTTTGTAGCATATTGGAAAGATGCTCGCTTCCTGTCCCATTAATTAACTTTTGTCTTACTTGACTAATGTAGTCTTAATGTTAATTACTATATCGTAATGAAATTTAGCACTCACTAGATAAATATTATTGTGATATGTCTAATTGGTTTTTTTAAACCTTAGGTGTGGACACTCGTCTGGGACTTGGGTACCGTTTTGGAGATGCTGCGGATGCACAGCTCATGTGGGAAATCGGCCCTCAACTTTTTACTGACCCATTGAAGAATGAACAGAAGATTAATATGAATAAGAAACGTCAAACTCCGTCGGCTGGACACCAGGAAGCAGCTACTAAACGTATACTTAATATATTGCAAGATCGCTCTAAGCAGCAGCAGTTTAATCGGTTAATGGAAGTTGATACTCTTGGCCGTAGAACGGGAGTAGCGAGCCAAGCTTCACCAAAAGCATCTTTAAAAGCTCTGAGTAATATTATAAATCTTCAGAATTTACAAAAAATGGCAGTGCCAACAGTTAAGCCAACTTCTCCTCCAGCAGAAAATAATGATTGGTTTAATTGGTTTCAACCAGCAACTGCTGCTCCGACAAAAGAAACTGCTCTTAAATTTAATCCACCGTCATCAAAGCCAAGCAGTTATTTTGACTGGAATAATATAGCCTCAGCTACTGTAAAGCCTAGCAAAACCCCACATCATTTACTATTGCCTCCGTCTTTAAAATTAAATGAACCTATGAATTGGAACTTTCAGACTTCAACAGCTGCCCCTCTGAGACTTCCAAATTCTCTTTTAGCTCCTCCGTCCGCAAATCCTAATACTGGTTTCAATTGGAATAAGAGTAAAAATAATTTTGTTAAAAGATCCTCGTCATTACCAAATTCAGGTCCTTCACCTACCTTAAAAAATTATTATGCGAAACCAAATGATGATGTTAGACAAAGTACTGGGATGCTCACTAAATATGAACAATATCTGTTAAGGCAAACTCCAAATGAGGGTTTACGTCAAAATCAACATTCCAATACTAGTCCTCGAAATAATAAAATGAATTCAATGAATTCTAGAAGTGGAAATGTCAATTCTCCTTATAATCAAAGAAGCAATGTTTTCGAGAATAATTTTAACGGTATGTCTACTGGAAGAAATGGTGGTGGTCCATTTGTTCCAAATCGTAGAAATAATATGGCACCACCTATCACAAGAAATAATGCGAATAGGCGAAGCGATGGGAACTTTAATTTTGAAAGTCGCAACAAAATAGTTAGTATGAGACACAATCCTAATTCGGTAAGAAGACCCAGACCAATAGCTAGTCTTAGATCTCAGGGTTTAAGACGACGTCAAGGTCCACCTAAACCTCCACCTTTTTCAAACCGACAGGAAAATTATGATCCATATTATTCAGATCCATATTCTATGAATACGAATTATAATCAAAATATGAATTACTATAACATGAACCAATATCAAAATCAAGGTTCCTACAATACAAACCAGCAACGAAATCGAAATCAGTACAACATGAACCAATACCGAAATCCGAGTCAGCATAATATAAATCAGCCAAGAAATCAATTTAATTCCAATCAAAACTTCAATTCGTTCAATTCGAACTCAAACCGTCGTCAGAATCCAAATTTGTATAATACAAACCAATATCAATATAATAATTATGATAGTATGAATCCACAACAGGATTCATTTGTTAATAATCAAGCAAGTTTTAATTCGGAGGCAGAAGACAGCTTTATAAGGCGTAATGCAGTAGTAATGAATCCCAAATTGAGAGAATCTGAGAAACAAAAGCTATTAGGATTAAGTATTTCTGGAAATGACAGTGATAGCAAAAGTACTGATAGTAAAAATGCCGAAAGTAGAAAAACCACGGTTCTCGATCAGTCCAATCCCACTGTTAATACTCTAATTAAAATGCTTAAAAGTATAGTTTACGAACCACCCAGGACAAAAACAAAAAAGAAGAATTTACCTGTGAATGGAACACGAGAATTTCTTTTGAATAGACAAAAGCAAAAATCTCAAGGCCAACGTTCACAAAATGTGAGGACTAGACTGCAGATAGTTAATGGTAAACCTGAAATTGTGCCTATCACTGCATCTGAACTAGAACTCAAGCCTATTGTTCACATAGGAGAAGATATGTCTGTCGAAGACATCAAAGGTGCATTTGGTGGAGGCAAAACGTCCACTAAATCTAAAGGAAACTCTGCAACAAATAAGAAAAAGCCAGTTTCAAAAACCAGCAACAAAAAATCCTCTGAATCATATTTAGAGGATGAAGAATATGAGATAAGTGAAGAGGATGATGAAAATAACGATCAGAACAAAGATGTATTTATTGATATTGCCAGTGGGGAAGTAAGCGTCTTGAAACCCGTGGCATCCCTGGCCTCGTTCCAACCAAAGAAAGATGAGTCCCAGGAAATAGAGTATGATGCTGGGGAAGAAGAAGAGGAAGATGAAGATATAACGCGTAAAAAAGAACNGTATGATGCTGGGGAAGAAGAAGAGGAAGATGAAGATATAACGCGTAAAAAAGAACTTTTTGAAACTATTCAAAAACGGTTGCAAAGTTCCTATGAAAGGATGAAGAAGGCGCAGTTAAAAACTGCAGCCAAGCAAAGGCGAAAGGAAGAATTAGCTGCCAAAGGAATGGATGAGTCACTTGATATGGTCTCAAAATATTTTGACCTGATCGAGGAAAGTGAAAAAAATGAAAAAGAAATTAATAGTCACAATCAAAATAGTAATAGAAATAGTAATATCAATTCAAATAGTAATAGTAATAATAATAATAGTAATAATAAAAGAATACGTAAAAATAGAAGAAGAAAAAGACGTGAATTAACAATGGAGGATAGCAGACATCACAACGATACAATTGTAAAAGATAATAAAATCACCAATGAGAAAGATGGTCATTATAATGAGTCTTTCGTAATTAAACACTAGCAGCCCTAGATGCATCATATATGAAGGTGTCTTGCTGTTCACTAATTATTTATTAACTTTTGAAACTTAAACTTTATTTTTAAATAATAAATTCAGTTGCTGTGTATAATAATGTTGGTTGATGTGAAATCTAAACTAATTGTTGAGTTTGTGATTTTTTGCTCAATTCCTCGTCAAAGTTTGTGAGAGTACTATTTTATTTATTTATTTATCGCATTGTCTAACTGTAATGTAATGTATGTTTGTAAACATGTTTGGTACTAGCCAGGTACTATATGTTTGACGATTTCTTGTACACATTTGTATATATTATACGCACGACAAATCGTCAAGCCTACAGTAATTGGCTAT
Source organism: Novacerus sp. FZ-2019 (assembly GCA_036851875.1). Lineage (NCBI taxonomy): Eukaryota > Metazoa > Arthropoda > Collembola > Entomobryomorpha > Tomoceridae > Novacerus > Novacerus sp. FZ-2019. The sequence continues at coordinate 6,986 of JAAXYV010000845.1, forward strand.
AGTACTCTGTATGATTTAGTATAATATAATGTAATATAACGTTTATATTCTAATTGAAGCAGTTCAACTTAGAACACCTCATCAACAACGCAACACATATTTTTATAACTGTCAACTCTAACTGTACGCATCTAGAAAGACTACACAGAGCTTTTTATTTTCTGTCATGATAATAATTTGTTACATATTTGATGAGTATTAAAATAATATTGCTGTGACAAATGTTGCGCACAGTCTACCAAAAATTTGACAGTAAAAATATACCTATTTTTGCTTGTAATAAAGAATTTGCTACCGACTACTACTACTACCATGAGTGCTTATATAGTTCCAGTCAACTACCATCTTGAGAAACCGTTTGAGAGTTGATATTACACTTAACTCTCTCTCTCGCAGTTTTAATTCATAACTGGTATTCTTTTGAAATAATTGTCTTAGTACACACATCATATCATACATCATCGAATTAAGGTACCCAGGCAGAGCTTGGCGTCAAAGAACCATCATAAACTTAAACTGGCTCAAAACTTCAAATGACTAATAGGCGAAGGAGAATTGTCCGACTGAACTCTAGACTCTTCTAGACTACATTTTCTTGTCCTTATAAAATATATGATTTCATACCACTTTCACAGATAGAACAAAGAGTATCAATTACGTATCAAATTCATCCCCCACATGTATTTTAAAGAGAAAACGAAAAAATGAGACCGCATTTTATTTCAAAAATTCTTCACATCTTTTGGTGGCAACCTCCGTTGCTCTATATAAGGACAGTATTTATATTCATACTAAGATCGAACTGTATGTTTGAGTTTCTCGTATACATACGTATACCAGAAACTGTGAAACACAAACACAGCTCGACCCTATATATAGTGTGCTGCTATCAGCTCTCTATGTTTGATCAGTTGGTGACTTTGTAAAATGAATCTTCTTGAACTAGGTCGGGTCATTGTACTGTACACTGCGACAGATTTAACGAGATCTTTAGCAGAATGAAATGAAAATCCTTAAAGTATGCATGGTATACGTTACGTTATAAAAGAAGACATCTAATTTTTGTACTTGATGAGTTACTATACAACAAAGAAAAAAAGAAAACAATAAAAGTTAACTTATTACAAAGAAATATTGTAGTATACAATTATATAAAGTGTATTGATATGTTTAACTTTCAACGATTTATTATTGACGAAATGGCATATAGGTGACGACGGCGTTTGAGCCAATAATAATTAAAAGTAAACAAATTCATCAAGTTTCGAATCATAAAATTTGTATGTTGAAAGTGAAGACTTCATCAGATTGATGACTTTCTCTGATAAATCGTTTCAATTTCAATCAAACGTGTTCTATATAAGTCAAGTCAAGTCAAACTCAAAACCAGCACAACCAGCCTAAAGTCAAAACTGTGGTGTAATTATTTAATGAACAAATACTAGTTAAGAACTAGACCAGGTTATTCATTTTTTTTAAATATTTAACCAGGAAAGGAGTTCTAGTAAATAAGGGGAAATGACTGAATTGAACTGTCTGTTAGCAACTGGTGCTGATGGCAATTTCAGAATCAGCAGTACAGGAAAAGTGGCAAAACAATAACAAGGAAATGAAAGTGGATATATTATACACCTGACTTTAAATACCTAGTAGTACCTAATCCAATATGAAAAGAAAGGGGCAGGAAGAATAATATTTGACTAGCTTTAGTTCATTAAAAGGAGTAAGTAGGGCCCCCTATGGTGTAGGTGTTGAGGTACGTTCATGAAGTTTTGGTTGTGTATGGAGATCATCTGATCATGTCGTCACATCTGAGTGAATGAGGTTCAAGGACATGTCTGACTGACTGACAGTCGAATTTTTCTGACAAAGAAAGTTTAATTTTGTTGAGAAATTAAAGAGAAGAAAAGTTGGATGTGAGCTGGAAAGTTAGTAGGGAAAATCCGTGTGGTAAAGAAATGGAAATTTGAACCCATTCAGCCAAAATATTTTGCCTACACCTACTTTGTATTTGTTCACTAAAATCTACATTCACATCACATCTTTTGATTTTCGATTCGTTCGTATACATACTATTATAAATGTACGTGTAGGTAGTGGAATAAGCCATAAGCATAGCAAGGAAGGAGTAAGCTTACGGTATTACTACTATTATATTGTAACTCGTATCGCCTCTCGCATCGTCAGCTCAAACCAAACACTAAAAAGCCCATTGAATCACTTTACTTTGTGGGTTTGAAGGATTGGACTGAATTGAACGGGACGGGAGTTTTATTTTAAGCTAATAACCGTGTGAGAGTGTGTAGAGAATGAAATCTAATGCAACTGAATTAATCTGAAACTTTTATTAAGCTGAATTTTAACGTGAAAGTGAAGGAAACTAGATCGATATTGATGATCGATTGATTTCAGAGAGAAATCATCAACTATTAAGTCATTATAAGTGTCGTTGGCTGTGCTTTGATTTTTTTTATATATTAAGTTAATTTCCTTTGAATGGTGTTGGCGTAGGTGTTATAGTGTTTCTTATTCATTGTTCATTCATTCGTTGATGTTGACTTACTTAGCAACTTTGTAATCAAATCTGGTTGTGTGAGTGTGAGTTATTGTTGGAAGTTGAATTATAAATGAAAGTTCTAGTTTTTAGTTGGAGTTGTGCTAGTTATGATTAAAACTTTTTGAATTTGGTATTGTTAATTATTCAACATTGATTTTGTTTATTTAGTTACTTTTAAGTTTGAAGTTATTTCTACTTTGATTATTTATTCATTCGACATTATTTTTCAATTCCGTGCTAGTGGAAGTGACCTAACTCGTTCCCCACCAGAGCCAGAGCCAGGACCTTCGTCCTCATCAGCTGCGGCTACTTCATCATCAACTGTTAACTCTAGCGTTACTACAAGAGCATTCACTTTTGCCTCGAAATCGAAATCAGGAACGAAGAAACAGAAGCTGATAGAAGAGTCTGATTTTCTTTTAGCAAAGCAGCTTCAAGAGCAGGAGGTTTCCTCTGCTCGAGGAGAGGCTGATAACGATATTGCGCTGGACGCTGACGATCCTGACGTTGAGATGGACTCTTCAGAAGAGTATGAAGATAGTGGGAATGAGTCCAGTGGAGAGGATGTGGAATTTGCTATGGAGCGGGAGGAAAGGGGGGCTAATGATCGAAATCCCGAAGAGGAATATCCTTTTTCTGTCTTAACTACCGAAGCTATAGTACAGCATATGGTCGACTCTATACGAGAGGTAAATAATATGAATTTCTCACAATTTTATTTATATATTTATTCATAGTAGTAGGGATTTTAAATGTATGTATGAAATTGAGGTGTAATTTTAAACAAACGCGTTCTAATTAAATATTATTAAATTATTTATCTTTAGGCGAACACAGTCCTTCAATTACCACCAACGACAATGCGTATCCTTCTCAATCATTTCGGTTGGGACAAAGAAAAATTATTAGAGGCCTATTACGATGGTGACCAAGAGCAGCTGTTCAAAGACGCCCGTGTTGTCAATCCAACAGTGACCCGAACACCCATTGTAGTCCCTACCAGCGGTGCCGAAGATTGCGATATATGTTACATGCAAAAGCCGTCTACGGTAAGTCCAAGTCCTTCGTTTCCAATTATCTACAGTATAAATAAACATTGGGCTGAAGTTGTAAGATTTAAAATTGAAAATGTGGATATTTAATACTTTTATGTCCCAAGTGTAAGTATTTGTAGCGTGACAGTGACAAGGATAATTATTTTTCCTATGTAATTATTGAAAAAATGTAAAATTAGCTCAATTATTTCTTCTTTATTTACTGTTGGAGATAATTCGTTTGGGTTTACAGAGTAGAACGCG
>JAAXYV010000846.1:0-10838 GCA_036851875.1 Novacerus sp. FZ-2019
AGCAAGGATAAATGGTCTGTGTCATGTATAAAGACAAACAATAATGTCTTGTATCACATTTTTTTGCAGTGTACCTATTAGGTATGGTGTAGGTACTCATTTTCTGCTACTGCAAGAGCAAGTAACAAAAGGTGTATAGCTAAGTCATTTAAAATTGCAAAACATTTAAAGGATCTCAAGTTCATCGGCGGCCCCTAGAATGGTTTCTCCTACACTATCCACTTATTAGGAATAGAATGTACTGACTGTACGCATCTTCGTAACACTAGATTCCTCTGTGTAGCAATAAAATTCTTTATGCCTAGATAATGCAAAACGTTTGCTCATTCTTCGGAGAATAATACGTATACATACAAGACAGGATTGGATTGTGTGAGGATTTTTTTGCACCTAGTTCCCACCAAGCAACACAACTTAACACCAACACACTAATAATTGTTGTTCAATTTAAGCAAGCTGTATTACAACTTATGCAAACTAAAATGACGTGTCATATCTATCTATAGATACACACATTCACACATATATATAAATATATATACCTATATATACATACACATACAGAAACAACAACAACAACTGTATTGAAAAGAAAATCCTCTCTTGTTATTTAGCCCATTTGAAAATATTTAGTAGTGTAAGTAGGAAGGTAATAATGGTAATTTAGATGGGAAAATATTTGTAACTCATTATTAAATAGTATGCAAGTCAGACATTCTTGTTCTTATTCATTCTTTGATCAATTTAAGTGGCTTAATACCCCCTTGCATGGATGATTAGGGAAGTGAGATGTTTATAATGTATAGACTACTGATAAATAAAATGCAAATCGTGATCAACAACTCCTTCAAGGCTGGTTTGATGTGTTTTTGCAGTTGAAAATGAATGTTGTGGTTGTGGGGCTGGAATGAAATCCAAGTAATAATAATTGAAGAAAATAAGTTAAAGGTCAAGTCTACTTGCAAAGTGCACGTCTTTCTGAACATGACTGGGGCGAGTAGGGGAGTCCCCAAAACTAATCCGCTTGCCCACAGACTCTTTCTCCGGCTTAGAAAAAAACTTGGAGGTAGGAGTGAGTCGAGAAGAATATTGTTGCTGTCCAGCCGGCATTGGTGGTGGTGGTGGAGGGGAATTGAGCGGAGAACTCCGGGATGTCATTGTCACATGAATTCCAGTAGGAGTGGAATGAAGTGGTGAACGGGGTGATGTTTCAGAATTCAGCGAACTACTTGAACTGCCAAAATGACTGTTGAGCCACCGATTTGTTTCGTTCTTTCTTGTATACTCCTCCTGGTCAAAATCTAATGGACGATTTGTTAAAGCATCAGAGCGACTGTTTGGTATCGGTGTTAATTTATTATTCGTGAACAGGGTTTCAGACTTCGGGAGTCTTCGAATACGCTCTGACACAGAATCCCACAAGTCTTCATCTCCTTGTCGTTGGGAACTGATATTTTCTGAGACTATGTGAGCTCCGTCACCAACCTGTTAAATTACAATAGAACAAACACGTTACAGACAGGGCTCTTTTACAAACTTCTGAGAGAGATGAGTGAATCTATTTCTACGTGTGTGGGTTTTACTATAGTTGCTTTTTGGTTGGTTCATACCAGTAGCTTTAGTTTAGCTTATCTCATGTCTGTTCGCAGAATACGTTGTACCACATATGAATGTATATATATTATTATGTTGTGCTCTGCTTAATTAAACATTACCATGGGCTGGGTTGCACAAAACTTGAAACTAACCTTAACCCCTTGGGATAATTTTCCTCCTTTGGGCACAGCCAAATATTCAATGAAATCCTCGTTTTTCGCGTGGCTGTAGTCGTGGTTTCCTTCACGGCTCTCTATATGCTCAAACTCATCCGAGCCGGAGTCTGGAATATCTTCATTATGAAATTCCTCATGCTCATGTCGTCGTGTAATCTCCGTCACAACATTTCCATTATCCTTCACTTTACTCACCTACAAGTAAGTATATACACATATCATGTATAAACATAAAGTGTTCATACAAAAAGAAATAAAAATCCACTTAGTAACACACAACACATCAATCCCAATAAAAATAGAACAATTATCACCAAAAAAAATCTGGAAATCCTTTGCCATATATTATTTTATTCATTGCTTATTAATTTATTATCCTAAACACAGCTGCAGCTGCCATGTCAATATTTACAATAAAGATTAAATGATGATCCAAACTTCTTTCTCCAGGTAACTCTCAACTCAATTCAAGCTTACTCTACTATACTTACTACTTATAATTACTATACTATACTTACAATTCACTATATTATACAGACCATTTATCCTTGCTGTAAGAACTTCCATAATAGTGTGAGCATACCGCTGCACCCATATAGCCAGCAGAAGCTGTGCCTACAACAAGAGGTAGAAAGAAACTACCCATTGCGCCTCAATTCGTAGGGACAGAAGAGAAATAAAGTGAATACTTTCTACTTCTTATTGTAGGCACATCTTCTGCTGGCTATATTATGGGCCCAACGCTATACTCACACTATTATAGAAGATTAAGCAGCAAGGATAAATGGTCTGTAACATTTCTGCATTCCTATATTATTGCCTATCTATACTCCTATAAAATAATGAATGACTGCTCATCAATCAGCAAGGAACTTCTATGCTCGCTGTAATATTATTGCTTTGTTCAGTAAGCGTATTAGTATTAACGCATACAAGCTCAGCAACCAGCAGCAACACAACACTGTATTTACTCCATGCAACGCCTGCATACGATACAATACAATGTAATGCAATAGAATAGAATACAATACAATACAAACAAAGCATAACTATAACCATACTCTGAATAGAAAAGAATCTTTCAAGTAAGTATGAATGGATTGAATAAACATGTTTGTAAACTTTGCTACACTACACTACATGACATTATAACAACATAACATTACAGGACTGAACGTTTGGAAACCCTACTGTGCTAGCTGGCGGTGCGTTGTATGTAAGTACAATTTTACTATCCTACTACTTAGGCATAATATAACATGCTATTGCTCCATACATACTTACGAGGATCTACAGAGAGTTCTATTCCATCCATTCTACCGTACTATTCAACTCTTGAATTTACTATTTACATTATTATATTATATTATATTATATAGACTCTGACTTCTATTTACCACACCTACATGAAAATGTATTAGCAGGCATTGTACCATCAGCAGTTTGGTTTGGCTTGGCTGTATACTTGGTAGGAAATAGTAGTCCTCTTACACACCTAAGCTACTGAGTCAACTGATAGGATCGAACACAGCAAGAATACCCTGAATGAACGTATGGCTGCTATAAATAGGGAAGCATAAACAAACGTGTATCAGAATATGTAATTTCTCAAGGAACAACGACATGACATGATGACATAGGATAACACTGGTTAACAGATAACAGATAACAGCCTGCTAATCTCAAACCATCGTTTCACTTCACTTCACAGGTATAATACCTAGATGTATTATTATAGGATAGGACTCTGGTTCAGGTTACAATACAAATAAACAAACTAACCAACACGAAAGAAGAAACTTTGAAGAAGTAAAAAAAAAATCTGGATATAAGGACAAAGCCAAAGCATAATAAAATAATAGTTTTAGTGATAGTAACACTTCTAATGCAGTAATAATTTTAGTGATAGTAGATAGTAATGTAGTAATAATTTTAGTGACAGTAGATAGTAATGTAGTAATAATTTTAGTGATAGTAGATAGTAATGTAGTAATAATTTTAGTGATATTAATAGTAATGGCAATGGTAGTAGTAGGTATGTAGGTATATATGTAATGCAATTCGAAAGCTTAGAAATATGGGCTTTATCCAGGAAAAGGCTCAGATGGTCACTTCTGAGTTAGATGCAGTTCCTAATAGAGCTGATTCTTAGCTTTCTAATGAGTCCAAATTCAGGTAAGTAGCATACCGGCAACATTTTCAAAAAAAGGAAACTCAAAATGTTCGAACATATGAATAAATATACCTAAGAAAAACTTTAAAGCCGAATATCTCCTAAACTGAAACCGACGACTATCTAGGCCCTTTTCCTGGATAAAGACACGACACATTATAATACTGTTAGTCTGATCGCGTCTTCTTACATTATATTACTATGAGAATGACATGACAGGAGTGAAATGAAATATAGATAAATACAAAGAAAATTGAATATCAAAGTAAAATATGGAACAAGAGAAGAACAAACAAACCTCTTTAGTATCTTCAATATCCGTTGTTCGATCGTGTCTTCTGCTCTGCTGTAAAATTTTCTTTTGCAACGCGTCCTTATTGGAAAATGGTAAGAGTTCTTTCTTCTCTGTAGGGCTGAGTAGGGTCTTCCTTGCATTCGTTCCCTCTCTAATGGCTTGAACGAGTTTCTACACAGCAAATTCAAAATGACAAAATTAAATCAACACTTTAATTGTTTACTTTAGTCATTGGTCAATAATGGTGAAAAAAAAATTATGAAAAAAAGATCGTTCAAATAGAAACTGTCTTGTCTTGTCTTGTGTTGTCTATTATAATATATGCCGACAGAGGATGATGCTCGTGATTCGCGGTAAGAAATACTACAACTACTACTGTAAATTGCAGCTATTGTTATCTTTTGTTATTTCATGTATTTACAACAACAGTCACATCTAATCACTTCACAATGCAAGCACAATATTATTTATCCCTCCTCACACTTTTTCTTCACACATATTGCCATTGCCATGCCTGCATCTATCATACCTATATCTTTATAATAATAATAACAACCCGTGATTTTAATTTATACTATATCGTGAATGGGATATACGCAAGTACGGGTTTGGTTTATATCAAGTTACCACAAAAATAAAAACTGTACACACAGACTATAAATCTTTCAAATATTCCTATCAATTAATTACTATAGTTAATGCTAAATAAATTCAATATAAAAATTTTACAGAATGGGATAAGATTATAATATAATACAATATAATAAAATATTCTATGTAATATATGTACGAGCTAAGAGAACAGTAAATAAACAAAGCAAAGGCAACTAACTAGAAATGCGAGTAGGATCAACCACGATGAAGAAGGTGCGACAGAGAACTGAAGTATTTTCAATCAGCTAGCAAGGCAAGGTGTTGAGTTCACTTCACTTCACCTGGGTTATCATTATTTGACTAAGTTCATAAGAGTGGTAATTTTTTTTTCAACCATCAAGCAGTATCTCATTGTTGAAGTAGGCAGGCCAAAACGTCTTTCAATGTTCAACACAGAACAGATATTTTGCACAGACAAGGATGACTAATAACATATTACCTACCTATAACTATGTAGGTATGTATGTATTATCTATGTATCTATCTATCTATCTATGCATCAACATATGTATGTGTGGTTTGGTGGTGTATGGATGGACTGCCATGATGTGGAAGGTGTAGTACATAGCAATGGATGACCGTCTGGAGGTGTGATTACTAATTATTATCTTGGGTGACATATGTACCAGTATTATTGTAAGATTGTATTCTACGTACGGAGGGTCGGACAGCGGACGTTTGGATAGATGGATGGATGGATGAATGGGCATAACATGAAAGACACAAGTAAGACCAGCAATCAAATCGTGTTGTACAGTGCAGGCAGTGTACAAAACGACATGAAAGAAATTGAATACACTACTACACCACTCTACACACTACAGTACAGTACAGTACACTGTAATTCATGTAAGGAAATAAATTCTTGAGCCAGCAACACAGTGATAGATTGCCTGCCTCTAGCACAGGGATAGCTAATTGATTAAGATGACAATGTCTTCTGCCAGACTAGAACAGACATAGAGAGAGAGAGAGAGGAGAGTAGATAAACTTAGTAGTAGGGAGGCAAGTTCATAATATTCACCTGTACACAAGAACACAAAAGAGTAAAAGAACGTAGAGGCAAGCAGCTTGGAGCAGTGGAATCCAGTGCAATCCAATTTAATTCAGAGGTGTTCAATGGACTTCTTATTATTACGTAATCACAATGTAATGTAATGAATGCAGCCACCTTGGTTGTGTATATAGATAGCTAGCTGTTGGTGCATCTGATTGGCCTCATTGACCAAAAAAGGGGATGACTGGCCCATGATTAAGGTCGGTGACCGTTTAAGGCATGTGTCAAGTTTGGCACTGGGTAATTGACAAACAAGGCTTGCTGTGTTCATGAGCAAAGCAATTCTAAAGAAAACCTACTACTACTACTACTCCTATACATAACTACATACTAACTATAACATGTGTAAGTACATAGTATTATTATGTACATCTCTCAACTTCTACTAGAAAGACAAGGTAGGTAAACCCATATAGACACATACATCAACAACATACAATGACGATACAATAAATAAAGCAAAAGCTACACTAACTGCCTCAATTATTATTGACGTTCTTCTCAAGTCGTACGATGTTTGTGTTTAATATAATATAATATAATACAATATACTATACACATAATACATACATAAACTGTGTGTCTGTGTACATACATATGTCATATGTACCTAGGTAGGTGTCTACGTACATTACATTCTAGAACTGAACTGAACACAAGTTTCTTCCTTCCTTTTGTGCTTTTACCCTCCTTTCTTCTCTTTCAGCCTTGTTTACTTCAAAATTGAGTGTATAGACACTTATTCATATCAGACTGAACTTATTCAAAAGCAAGTCATGTCATGTATGTATAGTATACTTAGGTGGATGATGGAAAGGAAGGAACTTGCTCAAGAAGATGAACACAGCACGCTATACATACATATACCTACACAAAAAGAGAGAGAAAGAAAGACAGAAAGATAGAGAGAGAGAGGGAGAGAGACGACTGGATACCAGACACAGGATAAGAATAGGAATAGGAATACACCATACCAAACGAGACAAAAACAAAGAGCAGACAAGACAAGACAAGTCAAGTCAAAGAATCAGACACACAGACATCACCCTCATCTACTATGACAAAGAGATCTCATGAAAACTTAAGGAGTAAGAAAGGAGTACAAAAGAGCCTCAGAAGAGAAGTGAACGGGAAAGTGTGAAGTAAATGGTGGGAACTGTTATGTCATGTCACGCTGTTTAACATTCAAGGGACAAGACAAGTGAACAGTGAAGTGAAGTGAAGTAAAGTGAAGGTAGGTATGTATATATTATATTCAGGCACAGTACAATACAAAGTACACATATAATATTCTATTCATCCATATACACTCGATAGATCTAATACAATTGATCTTTTCCTTCGTTTTCATCTTTTACTTCAGTGATATACACTCTACAAACTATAAAGCATACTGACGATTCACTGTACCGAGCTGTAAAACCAACGTAGTCAGATTAGTTGATATAGCAAGCTAGGTATGCCTATACTAGAGGCTGGCAGAATAAATTATAGGCATAGCTCGTGTTTGTTATATGGACTTGGTCTATACGTAGATTGTGTAGGTTTCTCATCTCAGTACGGCGAACGGTCTTTACTCTTTACTATCCAGTCCATCCAACCAACAGTACTACTACTACTAATAGTACTGTGCTTTTCACCCCAGGGAATTAACATGTATCTTTGCGTTGTATATAGTCACTAGTCAGCAGCAGCTGTGCCTGCAACAAGAGGTTGAAAGTATATACACAGCGCCTTGTCAAAATGAATTGAGGCGCAGTACAAGTACAAATACTGTTTATGTTTTGTTGCAGGCACAGCTTAGCTGCTACTGGATATATGCAACCCAGGCTGTATACAGCGCAAAGATACAAGCTAATTCTCTTGTGTGTAAGGCACATGTACTACCACTACTACAACTCAAACTACTACTACTACTATTACTACTACTACAACTACTACTACTATTACTACAACAACTACTACTACTATTACTACTACTACTGCTAAAATGACGGAGCATAAAGAAACAAGGATTATACTTTATTATATTATAACACAGATGAATGATAAAGCCGTCGTACATGTAAAGTAAAAGGTTACAAATATAAATATAATACTATCTTACAATACAACACAATACAATACAGCTAACATACTTAACGTAATGCATCTGCGTACATTTGCCATAACTGTTACTTACTACTAATAATAATAACTACACCACACTACACAGCATAACACCAACCAGACAGTGCAGTGGAGGGAATGTAGGGCTTTAGTTTTTGACATGACGTGCATTGTCACTGTTTACTATTATAGCACAGGCTTTAGACACAGACTACTACAGTACAGACTACAGACCTACTGGATCACATGAATAAAGAACTTGCTTAAAAAATTTGCTTTACTTTGCTTTGCTTAACTTTGCTCGACTCTGCCTTGTACAAATGACTCTGTCTCTCTGTACATTAAACTATAGAATAGATCCAATCCAACCATCTCATCCGCATCTTGGCAGACTATGCTGTCCTCAATCCATCATCAATCGAGCAAAACCGTCAGTAGTCATATAGTCATACTCATACTCATAATAATATTCTGTTTACTGTCCTACTCTGTGTATTTAGTCTGTGGTCTGTATGGTGTTGTCTTGTTTCTTGTCTCTTGTCTGTCTGGTCCTAGCTCTTTCGTTCACTCTTACTTCACAATCACAACTATCATTGTGATTGTTTGTGATTGTATTGTGACTGTGATTATGAATGAATGAATATCACTCTCGTTGGATTATAGGTATCTCAAATGTAAATTGAACTCGACTTTAGACGCATGCAAGTCTTTTCTGATGAATAGCTATACTATACATATACACACATACCTACTTCTATTTCCTAAGCGCTGCAATTTCCATTACAAATACATTCCTTACCTATAATACTTTACTGAGGTATTATTATAACTTTTCCAGACGGTATATAATTCGTCACTATAGTTGATAGTCTAGGTATAGTATAGTCATACCTTCCCACGTATTCAGGAATAATAGAAAGCATTGTAGTACTCCTCAATATCTGCAATAGGCCTATGGCCTGCGCAGGTGACTCCTGACCCTGTGGTCAGGGTGTCACTCCCACATAATACAATAATACATACTCCTCAATACGTCTCCATCATGGGAAGGCATGGCTATACAAAAGGCTATACTGATGAATTATACACCGTCTGGAAAAGTTATAAGAATCCTCAGTACATATATTCATAGCATAGCTACTATACTATAAAGTCCAGATTCAAACACAATTCAACATTCAACCAAATTTACATACACTTTGTCTAAGCACACTACTATACTACTATATACAACACAACACAATACACCACCACATCACACAACATACAATTCAATGCAGCACAATGCTACAATACTAAAACAAGAAATAATAATGCCCTGCTAATACTGCAAGTCAGTGAAATGAGAAATGAAGAAATGCATGAATGAACGCATAACAGACATAATATATAATGAAATTGTAACAGACGCTACCAATGTTGAATGTAACTATAACAAACAACAATGTCATGTAGCAGAGTTGGTATAGATATGGTATGGATGTCATCGTCATAAAGGAATCGAATCTAGAGTGATAATATAATAGAATAGAATGTGTTCAGCAAGCAGCACAAAACTGTGACATTATTATTACATTATATTGAAGTTACAGATCATTACTGCTTGCTTATTTTGACTTAAACAAAACAGGACATAACACTACTGTTACTGTTGACGGCACTGTATAGGCATAATAACATGACAGAAGTAATAATGAGTAAGTGTATATACACATTGCATTATTATGTCATGTCAGCTACAAATATTATACTTCACTTTATTTCACTTCACTTCATCATCATTATCATTATCATAATAATACATCCACATTATAATATTATTATTATATGCCTTGCCTATCTTATACTATACATAATATGTACTGTTTCTTCAGCTTCACTTCTTCAATGCAGTGCAGTGTGGGTGGACTTGCCTAAGTTGTTATTTTATTCAAGAAAAGGGGAAGTGGAAGGGCGCTGTTCTCTTCTGTTCTGTTCTGTTTCTTTTAGCTACATTATATTATACGCTATACAATGTTACACTATAACTGGTAGTATTAAGATTTGTAATAATAATAATAATAATAATAATAATAATAAAAATAATAATAATAATAATAATAATAATAATAATAAAAATAATAATAATAATAATAATAATAATAAAAATAATAATAATAATAATAATAATAATATAATTTATTCTACATCTACTATCTATACATGCATAGGTGTCTGTGTCTTTAATACATTCCTCAATACATTATTGTTAGGCTATGATGCATTAGCACCGTCAATTTATTTAACAAATCTACATCCCACACAACAGTCATTTCAATTTCAACTCAACTCAGCCCTTTCTCATAATATGATAATCTCACAGTCTACAGCAGCCGCGCGGTATAATAATGTTCCAAATGCTCTAGTCTATAAGCATAGACAAAATTGAATGCGAGTGAGTGAAATGAGTATTCCACCTGAGACTGGAATGCACTGGAATATATTGCTTTGTACTGACTGTCATGCCATCAAAGTATTTTAACTTCAAGGCTCTTGTGCAATGGAACAAGGAGCTATATGGAAACATAGTCATTAGTTCTTCTATGCATTGTGTATATATACGTTTGGCAATTATATTATGTAGCAGCAGCAGCAGTAGTAGTAGTATTAGTAATAGTATAGTAGTAGTAGTAGTAGTAGTAGTAGTAGTAGTACTAGTAGCAATTAGTACTAATAGTACTAGTAGTAGTAGTAGTAGTAGTAGTAGTGGTGGTACAGCGTACAGATCATTTATCATAC
>JAAXYV010000847.1:0-10836 GCA_036851875.1 Novacerus sp. FZ-2019
AGTCTCAAATGATTCCTGCCTTCGGGCTACTTCTAGACAAGTTATAGGCCAGATCACAGATCACATCACCATCAACATCCCAAGACCACCTACACCATCTTTTCACGTAATCATAATTCCTAATCCATAATCGCTCGGTTTTATCTACCGATGATCATGTCTTTTTTTCCTATTTCTCTCTCTCTCTATCTATCTATCTATCTCTACCACACAGTGAGTATGTACTTGGCATACATACATTGTACTGCCAAGTATATTTCTGTGATAACATCTATCCATCTCTCTTCTCCTTTCCGTCGGCTCACTTGTCTTTGGCAGTATATCAACTCAATTCAATTACACTATTTTTTTATTTGCATCTGATGTGACTTGATTCTCTCTTGCATTACGTACAAGCTGTTTGAAAAGAACTCACAGAGTAACTAAATTTTATAACCTCTTCATAAAATTCTCAAACTTCTCTCTCTCTCTCTCTCTCTCTCTTTCTACTTCTCTCACAACAACTCTGAACAACTGAACAAAAAATTCCAAGGGATTTTTTTTTCAACAAAATAACCTGAGTTATCAACATGAACAATCTAAAAGCTTCATTGTCATCCAATGCAATCAACATCTGTGCAGCGCTGAGCTTCAATTCAAGTTCATTACAGTTCATATCATTTCAATTTAGTTAAGTGGCAGATCATGTGTGGTATGCTATACTATGCTATGATACACTAAGGCTAGACAGCTACAGAGAGCCTACGTAGAGTAGAGTAGAAAGTACGTAAAGAGGTGGTAAGTACGTAGTAAGTTAGTTGAATTGAGTCAGTGACGAATTCTGATCCATAAAAGCCTATAAAGAATCCTATAGACACTTGAAGTGTGTAGTAAGAGATACATAAAATGTACAGTATTTACAATATGCGGTTTTCCTGCTCGCTTTTGAGTTGCGATCAAATTTAAGTACAGAGCAAACTACAATGCAGAGACGATGTAGTGCAATAATATTAACAACACACAGTTGTTGTTATTGTGTACGTGATGGGAGGGGGATTTCGACTTGAACCCATGATACACCTTGAGCAAATTGAATCTGAACCTCGACACTTGAAACGTTTTATGGTGTGAATTAAATGTCTCTAAAAGAGTTATAAATCTACTAAACCAAGAGTCTATTCATGTCCAAGCACCAAATGAAGATCTATCCTCCCTCCGTACTCTCTCTACTACCACAAACAACATCACCAACAAAGAATTAATGAATAACTCATGACTGTACGTACAGACGTACACAGCAAATCTCTTCTATACTTCTCACTCATACTCAAACCAATTACGCACCACACCACCACAGTCATGCACAACTATATCTAAAACAAAGGTTTAAATGGAATTATAATACATGCAAAGTATTTCCCCACTAATTGTGCTACAGCAAGCATGTGCAGGGACGGAGATACAGTTTCCTTACACTACATTACACTACACTACTAGTACAAAATACAAACTACAAACAACACCAACAACTCACGGCTTCCTAATAATCTTCTGCATTTCTAATACACTAAACCTAAAGCTACCTACAGACCATTTATCCTTGTTGTTCCTTAAACTTCTATAATAGTATGATTATAGTGTTGGACCCATATAGCCAGCAGCATCTGAGTCTACAACAAGAGGTAGAAACCATTCACTTCGCCTAATTCATACAACAGTGAATACTTTCTACCTCTTGCTGTAGACTCAACTGCTGCTGGCTGTATGGGGCCAACTCTATACTCACACTATTATAGAAGTTTAAACAGAAAGCATAAACGTTCTGTACTCATAACAATCCTACTACTACCAACAGGTACTTACGTACACTCACATACACATAGTTTAGAAATAATAAAAATTATAATAGTGTAGTAGTAGTAGTCAAAATCAAGAATTCTCAAGTTTCAAATCACTTCCATCCAGGCAGTCAACCACCCACAGCTTCGTGATATGATGACATGAAGAGAAAAAGAAGTTAAGCAAGAAAGTGTGAAGGAGTACCACAACTACGCAATCATAATGGCTAATAGATTTTAGACAGTTTTTCTTCACCCTTGGGGCCACTGGCTAAATGCATGTTAATGGATAATGTAATGTAATGTAACAAACAAGGAACAGCCGGACGAAACGGAAGGATCATCATCATGATTCCTTGTACCTTGTAGGTACTGTCCAACAACACCAAGCCCAAAGCAAACCACACACAAACTTAGCTACAGGTAGAAGAACACTTTTGCTGTTACTTACATTGCTTATAATATACTACAGTAGGTAGGTATACTACATATATACATGGAAGGCATAGGTAGATACTTTGCATGCATACCTTCATGCTTTGTCAACTTCAACATTCATCTCCTGCCGTCCTGTTTTGTCTTGTATTTTCTTGTATATTCTCTCTCTCTCTCTCTGTCCTGCACTGCACTGCTGACTGTATAGTGAAAGACTTTTCCAGAGCTCCCTGTCCTGCTCTTTGTATTGTAGTTGTAGTATCTGTGTGATGTGATGTGCTGTTACTCCTGCTTTGAAAAGCTTTAGCCTTCCCTTTGCTTCTTTATTGCTCCTTGTGTGACCAAATGCTTGGCTACTTCATAATATAATATAGTCTATCTCCAGATAACTATAATGTTAGTAAGTGATAGTTGTAGTAGTATAGCATAGTCTGTGTCTGTTAGTGTATGTTCTTTATTCCTTGGTCCTGGTAATATTGTAGAATACATATATACATATATGTATATATATAGATAGATAGGTATATTATATTGAATAGTAGGAGAAGAAATGTAAATCTGGGTACGTTTTAATTTCACGCTCCCTCTAATCACTGTACTGTATTATGTTGAATTAATTGACTTGGCTGACGACGGCTTGAGCAACTATACGTATGTGTGGCACAAAGCAAGGTTTTCTGTTCCTTGTGTGTCTGTGTGATTCCTGAATACTATGATGATGATGATGATGATGATGATGATAACCGAGGCAACCTCGCCACTGTGATGTAGGTAATGTGGATCTACGTCAACACAGCAAGGTTGAGTTTGGATTCAAAACAACCTTTATAAACACGTCCCTTTTGGGGATAAGGAAAATGTTTTCGTGTAGTTCAGCTCAGTTCACTAGCAAAATTAACTGTCTTGGAATGAAACTCTGAAAGTAAATTAATTTGATTGAAAAGTTCACTGACGTCTGAGGATAAATGAAATCACTAATACCTAATATTACATAGTACTATGTAGATAGGATATATTGATTTAATTATCTTCTGAATTCACTCGTATTTGAAGTAATATAAATGAAAGAGAATTTCACCACTATGAATTACCAGGCAAACTAACCATGGAAATATCCAAGAAATTGAATTTATTGGTAATGTAGTTTAATATTAAACTTGAGAGTGAGTGGAATTAATTTAACGGAGGGTTTCAATATGATTGTAGAGTGTTAAATAAACACTAGCACTAGGGTTTGTTGTATTGACTAACTGCAATAAAGAATTAAGTTAACAATGGAATATTGACGGAGAGTGTACGTATGTACACGAGTTAGTATGTACCTACGTAAGTAAATTGACGAAATTGGTGATTAGGGCAAGTGGAAATATAAACTTTCGACTTTTGGTGTCAAGGGATATCTTGTTATCACAATGAGACAAAAACTACATGGAGTACTATAGGACCACGACCACAACCGACTCAAATATGAATGAAAGAATGGATCCGCACTCCGTTGTCATAGTACAGTTCGTCCTGAGTTCAGTTCCTCACAGTCAAGTCAAGTCATCATCAGTTAAGTTCAGTGTTAAAGGCTCTTCTCCTTGCCTTTGCCTGTGGGTACAGGAGGTTTATATTAATATACTATTGTAGGTTGGGTTTCTTTCTGATGCAGCTGGATTGGGTCTAGGCTCTCAGATATAATATATAATATTATAACAGAAGCTACCCAGTCACCACTTACTCACTCACTCACTCACTTAGGGCAGGGAGCCCCCAGTTTGGGCCAGAGGAGAGTAGATTTATATCCTATTATAACATTGCACGTATGCATGCACCATATGTATCTATGATTCTATGATGTGTAGTAGCAGTAAGTGAGTAGAGTATAATGTGTCTAAGTATATCCTTTTCCCTCTGTGTCGCTTTTGGATTAGTTTGGCTTCACGGCTTGATTTTATAAACACAGTATTATTGTTTATTTCTACGTGTTCATATTTAAAGTCTGGGAATGTAAAGAAGTGTAAGTTGATAGTATCCTATCATGTTCTGTCATCATATTTACATGTATGAAATATTATATGCAATTCTATTCAATTCAATTCAGGTCAATGCAGTTGAAACACTCATGACTTTGCCTTTTGTAATACATTCTAGTGACTCATACTATAATACATAATATTCACAATTATACTATTAGTAATAATAACTATGATATTAATAAGTATGGTATTCGTATCTCATATCTGATAATGATAATATTAATAATAATAAGAAGAAAAATAATAGGACTTGGTTATGAAATTCGAGACAAACTGACGGAAACCAAGTCAAGTTGACACAGGAGAAGCAAAACTGAAAACCACTCAAACGGACAAGCACAAACGATACAATGTAATGTAATGTAATGCATTGCAATCAGAGTATAAATATATCAAATCCCTCTATCTGCAATATACGTACATATTTAAAGTCCGTCACACTCGACTCGCATAATAATGATAATGTATGTACCTGTGTAGTAGTAGTAGTAGTAGTAGTAGTAGTAGTAGTAGTTGTAGTAGTAGTAATTGCAGTAGTAGTTAATAATAAGCAGCACTAACTTGATTTTATTTTCTGCCCTGGTTTTCATGAAGTATTATCAAAGTTAGAACAGTCACCACAGAATATTTGATTATTAGTGAAACTATGTAATTCCTTATTGCCTCGTCTCGTACTAGTACCTACTCGTACTGGCACTTACTTATTATTGCTGGACTCGGTTGAATTGGACTAAATGATGACACAGACAGTAGTAGTAAGTAGCTATATAGCAACTGAATTCATGGTTGAGTTGGAGTATTCAGAGAAAGACAGAGACGTTGTTGAGATGAGAGATGAGTTGTTGAGTGGTTGTTGTTGTACGATAGTACTCTCTTGTACGTTCAGTTGCGGGCTATTACTATACTATAGTGCTCTTGGATGGCAATGCCACAACAACGGCACAAGCTAATGCCAATGTCGAGCAGACCAGGAACAGACCATGCCAGTCAAAGTCAAGTCAAGTCAAGCCCAGCCACAACCAAGGCAGTTAAGCTAACTACAGTCAAATCAACATCAAAAATCTAGTCAACTGCTTGCCGCTCGCGGCATGTTAACCAAATCCTAACTAACTATCCTTTTTATTCTGCCTCTCCACTCACACGCTCACTCACAGGCCAGAAGTATATTCTGCAAGTACACTTCTCCACATATGTCTCTCATTTACGTCCATATCTTCTATCCATCTCATCTAAAGTAAAGTAAAATCTTTACACCTTTACATTATGTAAGTATGTAGTACAGACCATTTATCCTTGCTGTAGAAACTTCAATAATAAAGTGAGTACAACGTTGGACCCATATAGTCAGCAGCAGCTGTGCCTACAACAAGAGGTAGAAAGTATCGATTGGGCCTCAATTCATGGGACAGAGGTCCAGTGAATTTTCTGTCTCTTGTAGAAGGCACGTCTGCTGCTGGTTCAACACTATACTCACACTATTATAGACGTTTAAATAGCAAGGATAAATGGTCTGTAGTATAGGTAGGTACTTCAGGCATAGGCAGAGTAGCTAGAGCAGAGCTAATATATAATAATAAAACGGAGAGGACCGGAGAGCTAGTAAAGGAAAGGTATCATGGAGTGAGGCTGCTTTTGACGAGGAGAAGTGAGTGAATTTAAGAGAGGAAAGAAAAGCCTTCTTCTCTCTGTAGTAGGCTTAGGCATATGCCTAGGTAGGTAGGTAGGTAGGTTGTTAGACAGTCCTACACCCAATGAAAGGTGTGAATGATTCGTATTAACAAACAACGAATGACTGACTTGACTTGAATGACTGACTGACTGTGAGTTGTGACGTTGGGAGTAAAATGAAAAGAATCTCCGCAACTCCACTCACAACTTTTACACTGTGTCTACTTACCTTACAACATAGATACACACATAATATAATATATATATATATATATATTAGATAAAGGATTTTTGTACAACGTTCACAGCTTAGCTTTCAACTCCTTCAATTCAATTCATTTCAACATTCTCTTCTTTCTGCTCCTGCATGTTTCGTCTCTGTGTGTGTAAGTCTCTCTATAGATGAGACTTTCAATTCTAGCTTGACTTTGACTCTTCTCTTGTGTTCTCTGAGTACACCTAATATCCATGTACTTTTGGTACTATTACATACATTATACAGCCTATATTAAAAGTTAAAACTAATTTCTGTTTGGTCCAAACACAATGGGACTGCTTGTTGCTTGGTTATTTACTCACACTCTTACAGTCACCCACTCACTCACTCACTCACTGTATATAGGTATATATCTACAGTTAATAGTCGGAGAGAGGGAGAGAGTCTCTGCCTCTTTTTCATCATGCAACATGAAAAGACAGACTACTTTTATTTCATTTAATCTCATATCATATGCCATTCAATTCCATTAATTTCTACATACTATAATATATCTTTCAACTCACTGAGTCAGTCTGTTGAGTCCTTTACCTTCACTTTACAACAGCCCCGCCGCCTTTTATTTCATTCTTCACTAAAAAGTCATTTAAGGATTTTTATGTAGCATGCATGCTCGTAATTATGCATTTACTACCTCACCTTACCTTACCTCACCTCACATGACGAAGCTCCTGAATTTTTGCCCATTCCTTTCTCTCTCTACCTTATATACCTATATACATACGTACAAACATATATATATATATACTGTGAAATTCTTATAACTTTCGCAGACGGCATATAATTCGTTAGTATAGCCTAGGAACGACGTTTCCAGGAGAAGTAGTAACCACTGTAGTACTCCTCAACACGTCTCAATACATGGGAAGGTATGGCTCCTAAGCTATACTGACGAATATATGCCGTCTGGAAAAGTTATAAGAATTCCTCAGTAGGTATGTGTATATAAGCTACAAGTTCAATTTCAATCTCGCTCCGCTCCATCATTTAGTTTAGTTTAGAGTTTAAACAGTGTAGTACTTTTTTTCCTGCCATGCATCGCATTTCCATGTATATTTAGACATTGAAATTGAACAACAAAGTGCAAAGATATACAGATATTTTGTACTCATATTATACAACAACTCAAGTTACACAAGTCTAAACAACAGAAATTCGGTATTCATGATCTACCGAGAAGAGAACCTACAACTGACTACATTGTACACGATGTCTAAGTACCTTTTATGTATTCTTTCTATACTTGTGCATTTTACTCTAGGCATCTTGTGATGTCTTCGTAGCCAGAAGAGTCTGTGCCTTTGTGGGTGTATGTTTCTTCCTTATACTGTAGGTACACCGCTACAACTACTGACAAAGTACTACTGCTGCTGGTGCTGGTGTGCACTACGTATTTTATGACATGTTATCTAAAAAGTTTATCGTGTTTTTTGTTAATGTCTCTGAAAGTAAGGTAAAGTGAGTGAAGTAAAATAAGAGAGTAGTTTGTATTTGAATCGGCTGAGTACTACTTTATAGTACTGGCTCTGACTGCCTGTTGTTGACTGTATATTTTATGGGTATGCATAGAATAAGTAGAGTAAAGTATCTCCGGGTACAGTTAGTATATAGCAATATTATATACTACATCTCCTCTATTGGTCTTGGCTTGGTTAATAATATGGCGTTTACTTAGACACAATTTATACTCAAGAAGTTATGCATAGTGATCTGGCATTGACGGTTAGAATCAGATTGACGACTATGCTTGAACTGAAGAGATACAAACAAATACAGTACTACAGTACATATGTACAAGTCAAAGACAGGACGATAAGACAAGAGAGGCAATAAACACCTACCCCAATCCTTTGCTCCAACTCCCAGTCCCAGTCATGAGTCACGTTCCATCATCATTCACTTCATACTTCCAAGAACACTTCAACACCTATCTTACTCAGCTATTACATTTGTGAAAAATTCTTCTTTTCAGAGTATAAAGAGGACGTAATA
Organism: Novacerus sp. FZ-2019; assembly: GCA_036851875.1. Taxonomy (NCBI): domain Eukaryota; kingdom Metazoa; phylum Arthropoda; class Collembola; order Entomobryomorpha; family Tomoceridae; genus Novacerus; species Novacerus sp. FZ-2019. The sequence goes on from JAAXYV010000847.1 coordinate 8,211, forward strand.
AATAACACTAGTCTAGTCTAGTCTGTAGTTGTTCTTGTTCTGTAGCAATAGTAGCTAGGAGTCTATGGCTACATTAACTCGCAAAAAAATATTCACAGAGACGTTAAATGAACTTAACTTTATGTCAGTGCCACAAATCACAAGGCCTACAGTAAAGAGTACGGAGCAGACGTTATTTCAACTTTCGGTTCAGGCAGTAATATACAAATGTACTTTTCTGCGTAGCGTATCTATTTATTATATACCTATAGTATAATATGCAGAGTACAGACAGATAGGCTAGTTGTATGTATGTAGTTGTAGTGTGCATAGTGTAGTGAAGTGTATGTATAATATACATGTTTCCTAAAGTTGTCTTGTTTGTAGTTTAAGTCAAGTAGTTTCATTTTACATTATTATTCCTTTCCTTAGTTCGTAGGAAATGAGATTAACCCATAGTTAGTAGTGTTGGCTGGACTTACTGAATTGGATGGGATTACTATAAGAATAAATACTATTGTCTTTCTAATATATGCAGCTGTAGCTGCATGTCTATTGTAGTCTTTCACCCTTCAGTTTTCGTAAACATACACAACAAATCAAAAGTATATTGAACAAAACAGTATACACAGTAGTCTGTATAGTATGGGTAATCCTTTTCGTTTTCGGGATAAGCCCTCTTGTAGTAATTTAGTTTAGCTCGTTGTAAGAAACCGAGTGAAGGTTATTATTCTAATAGTCGTGGAGATAATAGGAAAATCTTTTTTATCCTCACCACACCACCATTTAAGACCACCTTGTGGGCTTTTAATTTTAAACTCCTTTTTGAAAGTGAGAAAACGAAACATTGGGATTGTGAAGACATCTACTAAAAGGCAAATGTAGAGCCGTATCGTATCACACCATAACCACTCTTCCAGTTGGTACACACATATACTTAAGCCCACAAATAAGCGAGTGGATTAAAACGTCTTACAGTATGGATGCGGATGAGTGGAATTTGAAGCAGAATAATTTAACCGTATAAGCCTAGCTTAATAGCTTAATACTACTATCAAAGTCAAGAAACGTCGCAGTCGTCAACAAACTTTTTGCTGTATGTTCTATATGTTTATTAGATATAGTTTGTTTGTACTGGGCAATCATAAATATATACATTTTACTCATCGTCAGCATTACAGTTTTTATGGTAAACGTCAAACGTGGAGTAGAGTAACTCTACTAATTTAGACACACCACAGGAATTCAGTGTATATAATATATACTGACGATCCACCGTATCTTGGAGTAAAACCGTGATAGTGGTCAACAAGCTTGATTTCTACGTTTTCTAAGGTAGAAATCATTATACTACCCCTCAAACCCATGCAAATTCTCCTATCCACTCCATACGAAATCAACCAAGTTAAAATAAATCCTCAGTACACAGATAAGTATTATCATAATAAATACGTTACATGATTTCATCTTTACATATAGGCATTTCAAACTTCCCACTTACAAGAATAGAAATGAACTCCTCAACCGATTTGGTCATTGCAGAGGCTAATCTATAGTGATAAATCTAAGAATTTTTCATGAACTGCTGCCTATACGCAATCTTGCTCATTACAACGATTTTATGTTTTATTTGACATGAAAGAACATTTGACATACTGTGAACTTAAACACCTTAGTTAAAAATATTCGTTTCCATTAAAGGGATATTCTCTGGTGCTGCTATTTTTGATCAAGATAAAACTTATTTTTGTTTCTCCAATCAATTAGGGAGAACTTAACACCTTAGTTTAAAATATTCGTTTCCATTAAAGGGATATTCTCTGGTGCTGCTATTTTTGATCAAGATAAAACTTATTTTTGTTTCTCCAATCAATTAGGGACCTAATTTTACAATTTAACTTGCAAATAACATGCATGAGTAATACTGTAAATCTAATTTTATTTTATCTAACCAATTACACTTACCTTAGTTAACAAGCACTTCTAATAATATAGACTCAATGCTCTTTTTATCTCACCTCTCTTCACTAGCCACTTCACACTTCCTGTATAAATTCCACCACATCTTCATATAATATATACCTATAATTTATTTTTAACCTCTGTATTATGTTATGTAACATCTACAGTTGTTATGTCTGTTACTATCCTTACATTTCTATCTTAGTAATCTTATAATATAACAACTCAGCCAATATAAGCCTGTATAAACGAGGCTGCTTGGAAATATAAATCCAAGTCCTCGACGAGTAAATTATTTTCTAAGTCCTAATTGCAATATAGAACCTCCTTTCTCTTAGCATCACTAAACATGCCTGAGACACTTCGATGTTTCTTATTAAATTACTCCTCCAACTAGTTATTGAATCACCTTCAGTTAAAACTAGCTTTAAATAATCAACAAAAACTAAGCAATTACTTTCCTCTCGCACTACATTAGCACACTCAGTAAATGCCTTAAAGAACCCGATAACAACTAATCTCAGTTCATTTAGTTCTCACTTTGACTTTGGGCTTTGGCTTAACTTTAGCATTATTCATTCCATTCTATACACATTTGTTCCATTATATATCTGCAACATGTGTCGCAACGTACGGTCTAGGTACTAGATACACATGTAAAATAATGGAGACAAAATCTTTCTTC
>JAAXYV010000848.1:0-10835 GCA_036851875.1 Novacerus sp. FZ-2019
ACACTTGATTTTATGTGTGTATAGTATAGGTATAAGACTTTTTATACCCACACGTAAGTACTGCAGTCATTTTAAGTTGGAGCATATTACATCTGTAACAGCATAATTTGACAACTAGTCAGGCCAGGCAGCCTCATGTAACAATTAACCTTGTTTTCCGTCCATTCACTTTTGATGCATATTACACTACAATGCAATACATAATAGTATACTTACAGAGGCAATTTGGGGGTGTAATATTGAATTGATACTTTTATATACAATAGGAGACCCGAGAGCGAGACCCTTTCGTGCTCTTTACTCCTATCTTCATGTAGCAATGTGAAGTCTTATATCGAAGTATATGCGTGTTTTTGGACTGCTTCGTCTCCCCTTCACAAAGCCACTGCCGACCGAGTGGTTCACTAGCACATGTATGTATATCAAACTTTTGACTGAATTGAATGCTGATAGTGTAAATGCATATGTATGGTATGGATAATGAAATCTCTGGGTGATTATGTAATGTCGCAAAGATTTGTTTTGATTCGAGTTTTTCTTCCAAGTACCCAAGATTTGTTAAAAAGCGAAGCTATTGTATGCGAACATGTTTATTTGACATTTTGTCTTCGTCTAGTTCACTTCATTGTATTTGAAAGTATTTGTATATCCCAGTGTAAATAAATTCATCTAAATATCATCAAAGAAATTATAAAACAGCCGGTTTCAAAATTTTGTGTTTATTTATGAATAATTATTGCAAAATTTTGAGTATTAATCTTAATAAGAAAAAGAGTTGATATATAATTAACAGTGAATTATTGTGTGAGAACTGAGTGATTTATAAATTATCAAAATGAATCTCCGTGGAGGTGCCCGGGGAGGAGTTTGGGTTGGATTTCTTGACTTTTTAGTGAACAATTTGTCAACTTTCTTCTTGATAAATTACTATATGGAGGTTCAAGTGGATCAAATGCAAGCTCGTTTCGAAAATACTGTTGAAACTTATGATTTCGTTATTGGTAAATAATACTAAGACATTTCATTAAAAATTTTGAAGTATGTACAAAGCATTTCTTAATATAAGTTTATGTTAAATAAACAGCTACGATTTTCTACGATTAATATCCCTATAAATATAAAATCAAGTTGAAAGTTCAATCAATGTTGGATTTCTATAGTTGGTGCTGGCTCAACTGGGTGTGTTTTGGCAAATAAATTGTCAGAGAAACATACAGTTCTTTTAATAGAAGCTGGAGGAAACTTCCATCAACCTTTTATAAATATTCCAGTGCTGTTTTTCAATAATCAAAATCGATTTCCTCATGACTGGAAATACCGAACCGTTCCTCAAACAAATGCATCTTTTGGATCTGCTGGAAATGTAAGCTTATTTATTAAATATTCATAATAATTTTACTATCTTCCATCACAATATGCACAAACAAATATACAACAAACCTATGTAGTTTCTACAGTTCACTGTAATCTAATGTAATTTTGATGTAGCAAGTAAATGTCATCATGATGAATAAGATAAGTATTAAACAAATTAATTAATTATTTCAACAAGAGTAATAAAGGAAGTAAAAATCAACAGCTTCCTTCCAGGTCAATTTATCTAAGGTTACGTCTGTTTTGATACAAAGAGTGTATAACATGTTAAATAATGTTATGCTTAGAAATGTGATTCAAAGCCGCACGAGTCCAACTGAAAGCCAAATCAAAGTATACTGACATTGTGCGTTTAGGTTAAGAAACCAGAAATGAAGCGATTACAGACTGACTAAGTAGGTTACCAATGCTTGTTTCTCACTCATTGGCCGTTCCACTTTCATTATCATTCTTACGCAGTATTTTGATATTCTGCATAATATTTTCTCTCTCTCCAATACAGATGTTTTGTTTGTACACAATTGTGTGAACGCTTGTTGACGTGAATCATTGATTTAAAGTGTGTAATATATAACGTGATTATACTTGTAGTTATATTATAGTGAAGAGAGCATGTGACTCATATCTCATCTGTTGGGCTTCGTCAGTAAATGTGAGGCGAGTAAAATAACACGTAAAGCGAGATGCTGAGGTTGATGCGTTCTGTTCTGCAACGATGGAAAATATATACTTATATTACGTTTAGAAAAGGGAGTATAGTTTCAATATGGCAAATAATGGCATGGTGGCATTTATTTGGTAATAGAGCTAAAAGTTAGATAGCTGTTTGTAGGTAGCTTAGCACTGTTATAAGTTATAAGTCCAACTACCAATCTGTGCACAGCACAAAAACACTAATTTGCATTGAAAGTCTTGCAAAAGCCTTGAAATGGTAGTATAGAAACTATTTCAAAATCAAGAAAACAATGTAGGCAATACAGTTTCAGATTTCTTATGAATGAAAGGATGAAAATGTACTTTTGTACTAATACCTGATTCTGATTCTTAAAATATTATAAATGATTTTGAATATTTTAATTCACAGACGTCCATTTCTCAATTGCTGGAGTAATTAAGAAAATAAAACTGAAAAGTATAAAGAATAAAAATGCAAATAGTTGGCAAACAACCGGCTAACAGAATATTGATAGGGTCAAAATTATTCCACAGGTACCTCTATACAAAGAATTAAAATCTTATAAAGAGGCCGATGAAGATCTAAGCGTAGATGTGAAAGTTACATCTGTGTAATATTTGTTAATGCATTGTGATTTGTTTGTTTACTAAAGATGTAGTTTTGTTGTAGGTTACATTTTGGCCTGCTGGTAAAGGATTAGGAGGCTCCAGTCTTATTAACGGTATGATATACATCCGAGGTGGTGTTGAAGGATTTGACTCAGTTGGGAAAAGAACTGGGAATCCTGTATGGAACATGAAAAATGTTCTTAGACATTATAAAGAACTCGAAGATTATAACGGTCACTTTGATGCTGGTAAGAAATGGGGAATCTTGTAAAAAAAATCACGAATTGCATAAAGGTTTGTTCTTTTATTGTGGTGTAAGCACGCATGTGGAGTATTTTGACGAATGACTGAGCTGAGTGAGAGGTAGCATTGCTTTTTCACATTCCTTATTGTTTGCAGAGAAATACAAAATACTTTTAAAAGATTTTGAAATATGATGAATGTGCAGTGTTGTGTATCTATCTATGTATGCGTGTGAGATTGAAAATAGATGTTGTGAATGTGCTGATCGAACTAAAATGGCATGGGAAAATACGGGGCCTGAGGTCAGCCAATTTTAATCCGGATCAATTCCAATTATGGTAACTGTAAGAATCAAATGTACTTGTGCGGGTCTGATCAGTGAATTAGATGGTGCTTGCCAACTGATTGACAAGTGATATAACTGTTTTGCTTTGCATTGAAGTATTAATACTTTTGGAAGTAAAAATTATGCTTCATTCCATTCCTTTACCTTTAAATTGCAACGTTATTGAGTAATCTGCGGTATATAAAGGAATCCATGGAAAAGGCGGCGGGATGTCTATAGAAACAGGTGATATATCTCCTGTGATTGACAATGTGATGAAAGCTGGACAGGAACTGGGTTACAAAGTCCGAGATCCTAATGCTGATGGTCCAATTACAGAAGGTTTTTTTCTATTTCATTATGTTGTTTGTATCAAAGATGAGCATGTCCGTAAAATGCAAAGTACCTAAGCATTTCTATGTTCGTGATAAATAAATAAACGTGCAACTTTAGGTTTTGCACCAATGGACTTTCACCAGAAGCGAGGATCTAGATGGGACTCCTATAAAGGATTTATTGAACCAATTTTGAATCGACCAACTTTAACGGTCAGGAGGTTCTCATATGTAACAAAAGTGAGTGTACATCTCTGGGATGTATTTGACAACTTAATTTGAAACTTAAACATTAAATTAATTTAATTCTTAAGAATTTAAAATTATTCTTTATTATACATTATATTATTATATTATATATTATTATCAATGTAAGAATTGATTAAATTAAATTAATTCTTAATTTGAAACTTAAACATTAAATTAAAATGTCATTTTGTGTCTCAGGTTTTGATTACTGGTGAAGATAATAGGGCTGACGGTGTAGAGTATGAACGACATGGACAAGTAAGAATTGCAAAAGCTTTGAAGGAAGTTATTCTTAGTGCTGGTTCCATTCAGTCACCTCGTATTTTGATGCACTCCGGTGTTGGACCGAAGAAACATCTCCAAGAACATAAAGTAAGTAATACTATAGAATAAATTGTAATAATCAGATCAGTCTGTCTGTTAAAGCTCTTTTAATATCTCTTACTTCAGAAACTACCCCAATCTATACCCTTTAGTTAAGTTGTTTCTGATACAAAGCTATAATAGCAAAAAAAAATCCTTAACTGTTATAATTAACTGTTACTGTGCTTTCAGTTATAACCTTACTTAATAGTGATTCATAAATCTGTAATTACAGATTGAGCCCATCGTGGATCTTCCTGTAGGACAAAATCTCCAAGACAAATATGGATCTCTTATTGGACCTTTCTTTGTAGATGAAGGAAAATCTTTTCTCATGCCCAGAGATTTGACAGCAGCAACTTTCATCGAGTATGCTACAAGTGGAACTGGTCCGTTCGCTTCAACTCGACTTGAAGCAACTTACACAGTCAAAAGTCCCATTGCCAAACGAGAAGGAATCAAATACCCGGATATTTTTACATACATACTTGCTCACTCCACTGATAGTGGTTTCGAACGTGACATGGGTCTTGCTATAAATACTAAACCTAGCATTCTTAGAAGTTACTACAGAATGTGGGAAGGCACAGACAACTTTTTCCAACTAGTAACAATTCCTAAACCTCACGGAACTGGTGTTTTAAAATTGAGGGACTCTAATCCAAGAAGTGCTCCTTTATTGGACCCTAAGTATTTGCAAGATCAAAGAGATGTTGATACTTTGGTTGAAGGTAATATAATTACTCATGTTTTTTTCAATATTCAATACAATTATCCCACCACGGGCCACAGATACTAACTTATTTTGAATTTATTCCTGAATCTGTGTTAATTATAATATGTTTATTGTAGGTGTCAAGTTTGCAGTAAAGTTGGTGGAAGAAACAAAAAGTTTTAAGAATATAAACGGGAAAATGCTTCCGATTCCGTTCCCAGGATGTGAAAAAGTTCCATTCAGAAGCGATGCTTACTGGGAGTGTTTAGCAAGACATACTACTGCTACAGCTTACAAGTATTGCGCCACAGCTCCCATTGGAAAAGATACGAATGACCCAGCAGCTGTTGTTGATTCCTTCTTAAGGTATCTACTATTTGCCATTCGTTTAATTTGAAACTCTGGATTACATTATTGATTGAAATTATTAATGAGACAATGTATACCTTTATTGCAGAGTGTTTGGTGTAAAGGGGCTTCGAGTTATCGATGGTTCCGTTCTCCAAGAGAAAGAAGTCTCAGTAAATCAGTGTACATGCCAAATGTTAGGGTCGTTAGCATCAGAATTAATACTTGACTATTGGGAAAACAAAGCTGTTGACTAATCGAATATTTTCAATTAGAGAAAAACATACAAATTTAAGCTGTTACTAAATGCATTTTGAGAAACTACTGTTACAGTATTTACAATAAGTAAATAATTAATGTCAATGTGAATTTAATAATTTGTTTGCTGAAACAATATCGACTGTTTCTAAGAAAACAAGAAAGAAATGCCTATTAGAATGTACTTGCTGTTTAGACTTTGCAAATCCTATATTTTCAGCGTCATTTTGACAGTTACCAAGTCGGAGACCAATTGCTCATAATATACTTTTTTCATAATACTTCGAAAGCCCCTATTAATGTTTACAATTGATGGGCTGCTGATCTGAAAACTAATAGTTTCTTTGCAGCAAGAGATAGCAAGACTATTTGATGGGTAAAACAAAAAAAATACTGAACTTACTTATATATACGCACACGCAGGGTAACTGCTAGTACCCTGATATTTAGATCAGATATATTTATTTTTAAACCTGATATTAACTTATTGTATGATACACGGAATCAAATGAAATCGAGAAGGTACTTGAAGTGATGTAATTTCACTAACTTCCTACAGAAAAGCACAGTAAAAGTGAAATGAACCAAAAATGACATTTCGACACCGATACATAGTGCTTTCGTTTATGTGCACCAAATGAAGATATTTCATGCACATTTCTATAATTCTATATGCTATGCTTAAAAAATAGCTGTTATAGAGTACAATGTAGAAACAAAAATCACGAATAAAGATGTTAATACAAGCAAACCAAATCATTAAATTACAGAGTTCCGCATATTTTATTTTATAAACAAATCATCCAAAAAGAATAAAATATTTACAGCATTAGTAATTAACACTGTAATTTGAACGAAACATAGTTAGGCTGAAGGTTAGATAAAGGCTTAGCTAATATACGAAAAAAATCTCTGAATTCTGAATAATATCTGGCAAACCCAAAGATGCTTGAATATCCTTTACAATTCGAGTATTAAATATTATTTTAAACTCAATTTTTAAATGTCGGGATCACACTTTTCATTATTTACAACAAAATCCACAAATGAGATCTTATTTTTGAGCAATTGCAGCTTACGTTGATTGAAGTTATAACCTATACGTCCCATAAGCACTTAAAGATACATGGCAAATGCAATGTTCTTCAAAAACATACAAGCCAATTCCACAATCCCACGTCTGTTTTTTTTTCAAAACCTAATACCAGGATTATAGTTTTCCCTTCACATGGGTTAATTTTTAATGAATTTTTATTCATTATAATTATTTTAATTAATTTACATTGTTAATTGTTAATTAACATTGACTCCAAGTTAATACGAAATCTAACCCTTCTTTGTACAATCCTTCCTACCCTTCAAATACGTCCAATACATTAAGTCAACATCTGTCTACGGCCTTAAGTCCAACTTTAAATAACCTTTATTTCAGGGTTAATAATTTTAATATATATTCTAAAACAGTCATTCGGTGTCAAATCATGTTAAACGTATATTAAAATTATGCAGCAACAAGCTTACTTTCTGTCAGTTTATAAATACCAGTGACCCGTTCCGCAGAACCAGGCCAGATGGAATTTTGAGGAATTAGAAGGAAAACCGAAAATAACGAAACAAATTGTGCACGCATGAATAGAACAATTAATTACAAGCACACGTGTATCTAGCGAGAAATACTAATTTTATTCTAGAAACAAGTTGTTTTACAGATGATTGAAACTAATAATACGGGTTTGTAATATTGATTATTATATGGCGTGCGGTATTTGTACAGCAACATTTAATTCCAGAGCAATTTGGTAGCGAACAGCTCCACAATATCTTGTTCGATCTTGTGACCAAGTATATGCATTATTTATGATCTAGCTAAGGTGACACTAGATATAACAGCTATACCGTTTCTATGCCTTGCAAATGTGTATAAGACAACAACAATATCGACAGAANGAACCAGAATTTTTACCCTCCTTCCAAGCTCTATTCAATACGTTATCGACCGATCAACATACAAATTGGAGAATCGATATTTTCAAGCTTGAATTATTGATACGTGGCTGTCTTGGCCTTGCTAAGTGATGAGTTCCAGGTCCCAGAAACACAGTAAGTAACTACCATATTTTCATCGTATGCGAAGTCAGTTATGTTCTATCAATGTAAGTGTTCACTTCTGTCCTGGAATAAAATACTAAGACAGCCAGTAGAGTAGACAGATTAGGTACATTGTTTGTATTATAGGAGAACCCGAGAATTTGTCAGTCTTATTCTATTTTCAACAGAGATATAAGTCTTATTTAAAGTTTCAAGAACTTCAATAAATTATTATTACAGCAGTCATGAGTAATATTAAAGAATATTTAGAATTATCTTTTCCGGAAAAAAAGTTGGAAGGAGGTGAACCAATGAATAATCAGAATCAGGTTGCACGCCTATCACCTCAACCAAACAAAACAGAACCAAGTTTAAGAAATACATTTTTTACTTATAGTCGAAGATGTTTGCTTAAAAGCTTGATTGTCGTCAACATTTGGATTACTATTTGGGTTGCTCTGGTGTACACAATATTTCCTGAGTAATACAAAACTTAATACATATTATTATATTTTAGTTTTATTCTAACATCATCATTAAAATCAATTTGTTTGTTGCAGAGCTTACAACCAAGGAATATTTGCTCTTGTATTAGCAGCCAAACGAAAACCGTGTTACATACCACAACTAAAACCCTTTTCAGAAGAAATTTATGCAGTGATGCAACATCCTGCACCAATCGACTGCGCAGCTGCCAACTCTAATATTCAAAAGCTAGCGTTTACAACTGACAGAAAATCTCGATTGATTCAGATTCTTGACATGGGAATCCCATGTTGCTACCGACCGTTTGAAAGAATATCGGATACGGAAGTATGGTATGTGATACGACAGCATTCATTCCCAATTCAAATTATGAGTATATTTTAAGATTCAGACTAGTAACTGTATTTTGTTCGTAAAAGGCTTCCAAATATAAAGGATAATAAATACGTTTGTTACAACATCAGCGGTAACGGGACAGAAATCCCTACGAAGCATGAATTCATTGAGATTATCTGTAGTAATGGAAGAACTGATTACCGAGATGGATTTGCGTTTATTCCTAAGAAACCCGACACAGAAAAAAGAATAGAAGAATTTCAAAAATCACAAAAAGAACCACACAATGAGAGATTGAGTGTACTCATATTTGGATTGGATTCCACTTCACATATGAATTTCCAACGAATGATGCCAAGATCTTACGAATACCTCGTGAAGGAGCTTTCGGCAATACCAATGAACGGGTACACAAAAGTTGGAGGAAACACCTTGCCAAATGTAGTTCCTCTATTGACAGGATTGAATTTGGACGAATTTAAGGAAGCATGCGTAAGAAAAGATCAAGACCCAGGCTACTTGCATTTGGACGATTGTCCTTTCCTCTGGAAACAATTTGCTGCTCAAGGTTATCGTACAAGTTTTGCAGAAGACGATGTACATACAACAATTTTTAATCTCTACTGGAGTAATGCTTTCAAAAATCCACCAACAGATTACTACCTTAGAACATTTTCAAGTCGAATGCAAGCATCCCAAGGTTCTTTCGGCAAGTTTTGCTACGGTCCAAAAATGTCGTTCAAAGTACTTTTGGACAATGTCGAACATATGGCGGAAGCTTTCAAAAACCAGTCGTATTTTCAATTTTCATGGGGAACAACTCTGGGTCATGATGATCCCTTTAAAACAGCGCTTGGAGACGGACCTCTTCTGTCTACCCTAAAGTTTCTTAAAAGAAATGGGCATTTAAATAACACCGTTTTGGTACTGATTAGTGATCATGGCAGTAGAATTACTCAGCTTGCAAGGACACGACAAGGTCAAATTGAAGATCGAATGCCATTGGCTTACTTTGTTCTACCTGAATGGTTCTCCTCGCGATTCCCTGAAGCGGTTAAGAATTTGAAAGCCAATTCTAATCGTCTAACAACTCCTTTCGATGTCCATGCGACTGTAAATGATTTGATTAATATAAGCCAACTGGAGTACGTACGCCGTTGGCCTGGGTTCAGATATCCAGAAAGAGAAAGAGGATCAAGTTTATTCAGAGAACTTGCGGATAACCGTGGATGCAGTGAGGCTGGTATTCCACCACATTCATGCGTCTGTTACCAGAAAACCCCAATTTCATTGGATGTCCAAATGGTAAAGGATGCTGTTTCATTTGTCATTGACAGCCTCAACAGGCTCTTGAGACCATATCGGCACAAATGTGCTACACTACGCTTGTACAAAATTACTGATGCTTTGAAATGGGAGCAAGAAGAGGAGGAAAAGAATGAGCCAGAAGATCAGTATGAATCTGATCCTAAAGATACTGATCTGAAACATTTTATTACTCTACAGGTTTCTTTCGAAACTTATATGGGTAAAGCTGCGTTTGAAACGACAGTTTTGCGTCAGAATGCAGCATATGGAGAAAATTGGGTGCTACCAGGAGAGGTGGTGCGAACAAATAGATACGAAGGGCAAAGCAACTGTGTAGAACAAGACATGAAACCTTTCTGCTTCTGTATTTAAATGTAAAACATTTCTGATTTATGTACTATATTACATTATTAACGATTTCTCGCAGGATACTAAACATGTACACGATTATTCTTACTGTGATTTTAAAATATAAACAGAGTTTGAATGAAGATTATGCATACATACATGAATTGATAGATGTTAGTTTGAAAATCGCTTTAAATTATTGTAGATGAATACATACTAATATATTGTGTACTTACTTAAGTACTGTTAAGCTTACGGTTTATTCTCCCAAATTATAAGTTATAATTCAGGGATTTCAACTACAATGTTTACAGTATTTCAGTTCATCAAAAATTGTATTCGGTAGTTGTTTTTTAATGAAAATTAAAGCTGTATAAAATTTAAACTTTACCAACGATTAGAGATTCATTTATTTATATTATGTTATAAATTCATTATTTGATTATTTTAAAGAGATTGGGTTAGCCTCATTTAAAAATGGTAAGTGTATACGGAGTGTGATGCAAACCGCTTAGGCAAACAGTGCTGTAATTTTAACATCTCTATAGAAGCAGGAAACTCCGCCATAAATGGTATATTATCCCAATGTGACCAATCGACATGTCATGGTAACTTGCGAGTTAAACTTAAACTTCCTCGGGATTTATTACAAGAAATAGTGTTGTGTACTTTGAGAGATTCAGTGCACATTCTACATAATCATATTTTCAACTTTATGTTATTATATGCATTACTATATTACGATTTTAATGATTTTTATTCTAATCACCCATTT
>JAAXYV010000849.1:0-10834 GCA_036851875.1 Novacerus sp. FZ-2019
TTAGACTAGTTTGTAGAGCTAGATGTTGAGCTCATGTATCTGATCAGCCAGTGTGCTGGACGTGTTGTCAACTGAATAAAGCGAATACAATACAATAGGGAGATAGTTGCTACTGCTACATATCAAACGAGATGGAATTTTGTACTGGTGTTTTTTAATATTTAAACCCCTACTACATATTTAAAGATTTGAGCAGTTGATTTGATACCATGTATTCTTATTTATTTAAGCAAAATTTCTAATTGAACTACTTTTTATTTTTTGAGCATGACTTTATAGCACCTTAGCTAAAGTTAACTTAAGTCACTATCAGCCAAGAACATAGGAGAATAAGACCTAAAATTTGCTAAAAATAAATGAAGCCTCCTATAATTAGATGTTCATAAGGATAGGAATGTTAAGTCCCAAAGAGTAAATTTATGTCCATAAATGATGTTGTATATACTGTTACGATATACTGCATATAATGTTTAATTCATGCACAACAACATTTATGGACACAAATTTACTCCATAGGATTGAACATTTTCCTATCCTTATCTACAGCCAATCAGCAGAGGGTCCATTTTTTTCCTGCAATTTTAGGTCTTATTCCTTCACAGCATTTTTTGGTTTGGTCACTACCCCTGATTACAAGATTAACCAGTCAGATTTTGGAAGTTACAGTGAATGTTTTCGAACTCACATTATAACCATTAGTACAATCCATGTTCCAGACACATTGTCTTAACATCCCATTAACTATGAGCACTGCACAATAATATTCATATTGCATGGTATAAAATAAGGTCGATGGTGGTTTTTTGTAAACAGTACAAGTTGTGGTTATCATATAGGTACCTGCTACATATGTGTATACATTTTGATCACAACAGAAACCAGTGTACATCTGTACTCGCCAGTTTGCATGACATTAGACTCTTTTTGTGTATTTGTTAAATCCTAAATGCCCTTTTGTCCTTCAATTTCAGAATTTCAATTGTATAAGTTTATGAAATAGATGAACCATAAAAATCTAGTTTTGAGGACGAGGAATATCCAGCTCGTATATATTGTATACATTGTATCTGTCTTTACTTAATCTGTACATTAGTGTACATCCTCATTGTCTTGAAGATAACAAATCACAATGCCACTCCGTTAACCATGTATGAGCGTGTGGAGAGTCAACACAGGAAACGTTCTGGCGCTACGACTGTGAAGATGTACAACAATGTTTAGCACATTTAAGCATGTTTATTTGTACTGAGCTCTACAAACCCAAAGACAAGACAATTCCTAACTCAAGTAGTTAATTTGGTTGCTAATCTTGGCATTTCATAAAACTTTTATTCATTCCTCGTACAACAATGGATTGAAATAAAGAGTTAACATTTCGTAGTCAAAGTGCATTGTAGCTGTCGTGTCAACAACTTCTCCAAATAAGAAACAGTATTTAGCATCTAATGCCTCTGGCAAAAATATTATAGGGTTTTAAAATTAACAGCTCACCAATATAGAAATTTATTCATGCTACAAATGAAGAACAATGGAATTCCCCAGGTGAGCTACTGAAGCAACCGGATATGTTTGTTCTCTTGACTGCTGAGGTAAGTGCTAAAATTCGATATGGAATATATTCATTCAGATTTATCATCTTACCACTATATGATTATCACAGATAAAGCGGAACACGTTCTTCAGGTTTAATTTAATTATTTATTGCCACACTGTTAATTGAACTTATGAAGAATACATTAATTTTTGTTTAACCATTCGAAATCTATTAAACCTGGCATTGAGGTAGTTGGGGTTAACAGATTTTAACCACTACAGATATTGGAATTAGTATTGTATTTTTTGGTATCATTGCGGATAAATGCAAATTTACATTAATCCACCCTTTTCTTATACCGAAATAGTTAAATAATGGATGTAGGCGTAAATTGTAAGTCGGATTCTTGCATCACACTATCATAACATTTAATGAAAATTGTAATCCCCTTGCCTTTTTGGGATACAGAGAATCCAGTCAATTAATATACACAATTTACGGTGTTCTACCTTTGGCAGTCATTGTGTGGTCAACGAATGAACACCGTTTAAACACAAGAGCAAAGTGCAGATACTATTTCGCATAGGCATACCTACTTACTTTAACTTTATAGTTCAGTATTGATTTTAATACCTGCATGTGGAGTGTAGAAGAGTAAGCAATTGTATTCAGTGAGTTGTTTCAAACAGTGAAGTATTTGTGAAAGATCTAAGATCTTTATTGTTATTTGAGAACAAATTTAACTCGAAAATAATTTTAAATGGTTGGAGAGTTGATTATTCTGTTTAGCTTGATTGTCTACTATGTATATCTGTACCACTTTAAACGTGCACCAAATGGTAAATTTCCTCCAGGTATAAAATTGGAAATAATCTACAATTAGTAGTTTGTTACACATTAAATCAAATTTGCAATCAAATATGCATGCAATACTTTTTCCCCCTAGGTCCAGTTGGTTTACCGATTTTTGGTTATCTACCTTTCTTGGGAAAAGTTCCATGTGAAACTGTGACAAGATTGTCCAAAAAATGGGGAAGCATATTTAGCCTAAAATTGGGCCAATATCCGTAAGCTAATAGTGATGTTATTTTTTACTCATTATGCTAACGACACCAATAATTACAATGACATAATTTGTTAAAACTGTATTTTTATTGAGTGAACAGCGTGGTTTTTATAAATGACTACAATTTAATCAAAGAAGCTTATAAATTAGACGTGCTGCAAGGTAGAGCCCAACTGACTTTGTTTGAGAAAAGAGGAATTTACGGTTTGCCAAGTTTTGCATTACATTTTTGTTCTGTTTGTAAATCATTGTGGAATGAGGTAAATTGTCATTTTCATTTTTACATAATTATGTAGGGTTGGGTTTACTAGAAGGAGAAGATTGGAAGGAAGTACGAAGATTTATGATGAAATGCCTGAGAGATTTTGGGTTTGGTAAAAGATCGATGGAAGCATCTATTTTGGAGGAAGTTGTAGTAGCTCGGAACTTTTTATCGTGAGTGCATCCACTGCAACGGAAATATATTTACATTCTAACTCAAACCCACTCATTCTGAGTACCTATACTAAATGCAAATAAACAAATATCATTTTAAGGCAAAATACAAACAAACCATTGTATCTCAAACCCCTTATTGAGTTGGCAGTCATAAACGCTTTATGGTATTTGATGACAAGTGAAAAATATGATATCGAAGATCCTACAAAGAAACGGATTGCTGCTATTATGTCAGAGTATAACCACAATTCTTATCTTACGTTGTTTACAATACAATATGATCATCAATGGTTTTACTGTGCATGTTTCTTTTATAAATTTTAGGGGAATTTCTGATCAGAATATAGTCGGAATTGCTGCCTTTCTTCCATGGCTTGCTAAATTAGCTCCAAATCTTTCTGGGTACAACAAAGGCATGGAATATTTTGGAGCTCCGGAGAAACTAGCTGAGGACATTATTAAGAAGCACGTAGATTCTTATTCTCCGGGAGATGAACGAGATTTCATAGATTTCACTCTTACCAAGATAAATAACACTACCGATCCCAAATCAATGTTTTACCAACAAGTAGGAAGTATGGACTTTAAATTTGAATTTGAATTTTATCTATGAGCACAAATAATTGAAAATTAAAAAATTAAACGGTGGAGTCATATGTAATATATATGAATGAAAATATTTGTTGTGTGTTGCGGAAATAGTAAAAAATCTTCACTATACAATCATTGATATGTTCTTCGCCGGGTCAGATACAATGAGCTCAACGTTGGGATGGAGTTTTTTGTACCTCGCCATTTGGCCAGATATCCAGACAAAGATTCATGACGAAATAGATCGAATTGTCAGCAGATCAAGAATACCATCATTAGAAGATCGACCTTTGTGAGTTTAAACAAATGTGATATTGTTCCCTTGTGTAATTAGTTGATTTCTTTATAGACATCTTGAGAATTGAAACAGGCGAAAACAAATAGCATATTAGATACATTACTTTATAATATTACTTTATTTCAAACGCTGAAAGTACTGAAAGTGTTGGGTGTTTATTTAGTGTATTCTCTTATGTTAAGGATGCCATATACTGAAGCAACGATGTGTGAAGTTCTCAGAAAATCATCTATGGTTCCTCTTGGCCTGCTGCACACGGCAATTAATGAATTTGAATTTGAAGGTTACCATTTTCCGAAACGAACCATTTTCTTAGCCAATCTGTACCATGTTCATCAAGACTCAGAGTATTGGGGAGATCCAGAAAACTTTCGACCAGACAGATTTATTACATCTGAAGGAATTTTCCGAAAAGATGAGAGAATAATACCGTTTTTTACTGGAAAGAGGTCATGCCCGGGAGAGTCATTGGCTATGATTGAATATTTTCTATTCTTTTCTGGGATTATGCAAAAGTTTAATTTTGCCTTGGATCCAAATGAACCTGTCCCTGACATAGGGCCTCGCTCCGGCTTCATTTTGCCTCCTCCAAAACATAAGCTATTGGTATCTGACAGATGTTTGAAGACATGATTATTCCAAATACTTTCATTATTGCTTAATTTATTGTTTAATTAGCACTTGTTTATATGCATTTACAATATAAGCATACAATATTCTCATGACTTCTTCAGGTTGAATGTAACTGTATGTAGGAAGTAGATCACAAAGACGATTTAAATGTTAGTAAAAATGACCTTTTGTATATTGTGTGTTATAAAGTAATTCAACAGCTTGTTTGCCTCAGTCCTTATTAGAATTTCAGAAAAATCGACTTTACTGTCGATTTTTCTCATTGATGAGACTCATTAATTATGTATAGGTAATAAATAATTTAAAATACAGTATCCGTCTGAGCTACAGACATGCAGTGTTTGCAAACACCTGAATTAAAATACATCAGAATTGTCCTTTCGCAGCACTACTCTACTGACCTACTGTTCAGTTTCACTTGCGTGAGCGAGCACACCTCTTCGTGCGGATTTGCTTTGCTGCTCAGTAATCAAATATGTAAAAAAGAGACATGTCAATTTTGTCTTTAAAATGTAATAACTCATTCGCGCACTCCTTTAGTGTTGAATGAATCGATATTAAAATAAACCAACCAATCTTTTAGCGTTTTTCAGTCTTCTAATTCAAACAAGTTTTTTTCAAACAAGTTTTTCTTATTTCGCATGTCATGTTTTGATGTGCTTTTAAATTTCAATCAAGTTTACAAGTATTGATTTTGATATTAAATCTGTTTTTGCAACTCTTCAGTTACAAAGATTATAAATCCATAGTTTGTGATCTGAAATTCTGAAGAAACAAAGTCTATAAGGCCAGCTTGTGGCTGATGAGTGGATAAACTACAAAATATTTTCATTTTCTGAGTTGGTACCTACCAAGTTTATATATGGATTTCTATTTCCTACAGAAGATTAAAAGCAAATAGAATCTATTTATAATTAATACAATGAGACTATAGGACACAGTTGAAATAGGCCGCCAATGCATGTATAAATTATACAGACAGTAAAATGTACATTATAATTAGGATAATCTCTTTGGTCGTTTGAAGATCATATTTCAAGGATAAGTGACTTTGATAGCGGAAACGTAGACGTATGACTGAATGTCACACCAATTCATTTACAGGCAAAGGAAGGGAACCACACTTCTACTGTCAAATTGACTTGACATTGATTTAGGTAATGATGAGATTGGATTTAAGATAAGATGTGATGTGGTATGAACTATAGAGTCTGGTTTAGCGACAAACGGAAGAACATGTAAATTCAAATGATAATCAGAAATAAATACAAAGAAAGTTTACTTAATGAATTCCGTTTATTTTTTTAATTTAGTCTTTAGTCAGACTCATAAGAGTAACAACAAATAAAGAAACATTATCGACTTGGATTCTTTGCTCTTCCTTATCCTATAATCTGTAGTATACAACTAACACCCAATACCGAAGGAATATGTATTTTGAGGTGTTTTTGTTCTTGTGCCTGGCTATATACTACTCCTATGTAACTTTCTGGAGCAAAAGTGACAAATGTAAGACTGCAAAGCTTCCGCCAGGTTAGTTCATAATTAGTTTATTATATTATAAGCATGAAAGAATATATCGTGGAACTAAATCGTTTGCTTGATTAGGTCCATTTTGTTTACCTATTGTGGGCTACTTGCCGTTCTTGGGAAAAGTTCCATCGTTAACGATTGCGAAGCTTGCAAAAAACTACGGAAATATATTTTCGTTACATCTTGGACAGGATAGGTCGGTTATGCAGTATACATTCCGTTAACTACTTCATACTTCGGCACTTCAGGACAAAATTTCATCGTAATTTTTATTTTTATCCAGGGTTGTTTTTGTGAATGACTTTGAGACAGCTAAGGAAGCTGGAAAACTTGATGTTTTCCAAGGAAGAAATCAACCTGTTATGTTTGAGCAAAGGGGTTATACAGGTTAGTATGGAGGTTATATCTATATTTTCATTTCAATAACACTCATAGTGTATTAAAATGTTTATTTACACTATTTAGGTTTAGGATTACTGGAAGGCAAGGATTGGCAGGAAATGAGGAGATACACCTTGAAGTGCTTGAGAGACATGGGCTTTGGTAAAAAATCAATGGAAGGAATGATTCAAGAGCAGGTTCAAGATGTACGAGACTATTTAAAGTAAGAAACTAAATGATCCATTATCCAGTAAAAACAAAGTTAATTCGCTAAACTATGTACAGGAGAAATTGTCACAAAACGCTGTACCTTAAACCACTTCTTGAACTGGCAGTAATTAATTCAATCTGGTCCATCATGACAAGTGAGAAATACGACATTGAAGATCCAGCCAAGTGTCATATCATGTCTGTCATGTCTGAGTGAGTCATTATTAGAATCATTTCTTTGCATCTCTAACTCGCAATCACAATCGTTAACTGAGCATTTAATCATTTAAAAACAAATCAACTTTACTGTTTCTTTCTTTGCATCCAATTATTGCACATTGCACGACATCAGAGGAATATCGGAGCAAAACATTCTTGGCATTTCGACATTTCTTCCATGGCTTGCCAAATTAGCTCCTGATTATACCGGTTACAGCAAAGGATTGGCATTTTTTGGAGCTCCAGAAACTCTAGCTCGTGAAGTGATTCAAAAACATATTGAAACTTACTCTCCGGATCATGAAAGGGATTTTATTGATGTCACTCTGACCAAGATATACAAGACTACTGATGAAAAATCAGTTTTTTATGGAGAGTTTGGACGTGGGTTGTTATTTTATTAAAAGCGTAAAAGAAAACCTCGGGGGGTTTAAAACTACATTAAATATATGTTTGATTGATTATTTCAGTTAAAAATCTCCACTACACTTTGTTGGATTTGTTCTTTGCTGGCTCAGATACAATAAGTTCTTCACTTGGATGGTCATTTTTATATTTGGCATCTTTTCCAGAGATTCAGGATAAACTTCAAGCTGAAATAGACGAAGTTGTTGGAAAATCTCGATTGCCATGTCTTGAAGATCGAACAAGGTGAGTGGATAAAAACATAAGTAACACACAGATTTAATGCAAACTTAAGTGCAAACAAGTTTTTCATTTATATTTTGTAGGTTCACCATTTTACTTTAATTAATCTGATAAGAACCATTTGTAAGGTATCAAAATACTAACACTTAGTCAAAAGACAGATAGCAAGTAACAAGGATTTTTCACACATGAAGCAATCTTTTGTATTCACTTGTGAATGAATATGTTACTGGGGGATACAAATGGGACAAAAAGTGGATATTATACCAACTTAGGAAACTGCTACCGTAATGTACAATCCTTATTGTTATTTAATGTAATAGGATGCCCTACATGGAAGCAACCATGTGTGAGGTATTGAGGAAGTCTTCCTTTGTTCCTCTTGGCTTGATGCACACGGCTCTTGAGGACACCGTATTCCAAGGCTACTTCATTCCCAAGCGGACAATACTCTTGTTCAATCTCTACAATATTCATCATGACTCTGACTACTGGGTTGACCCTGACAATTTTCGACCTGAAAGATTCATCACGGCAGAAGGAACATTCAAGAAAGATGAACACGTCATTCCCTTCTTTACTGGAAAGCGCTCCTGCCCTGGAGAGTCTTTGGCAATGAATGAGTTTTTCCTATTTCTCACTGGGATTCTACAAAATTTCAAGTTCGAATTGAACCCAAATGAACCAGCACCCTACCTCGGTCCTAGGTCTGGATTTATTTTACCACCTCCGAAACATGACTTGGTGATTATTGAAAGATTGTAAGATTGCAAGGGAAAAGTTGCTTGGATTAGCTGTCAAATGTTGTGCGTATTATTATATGCAGTTTTAATATATAGCAACAAAAGAAGTCAAGATATTTAAATGGGCTTATACCGTGCAATTTTGTAAATTATACTATTCCCTGAAACTGACAGCGTTTTCTAAATATAACACTCATTTCAGAAAATTGTTGTATAAGAAAGACTATTAAAAGGTACTGCATTTAGTATAAAATATTGTCAACAGTGTACATATTACTGTCCTTACATTATTCCATTTACGCCCTAAGGCAATACTTTTCTTACTTAGTGATTATGCCATTATTAGTCTCTGCGTTATGTAATTTCATTTAGGCTCACAAAACCATAATTTGTTCCGGTTTACGTAGGTTCTGTATTTGTTTACGTACATATTTTAGTTACAAGCCCAAAAAGCAGCCCCATTCTCAGATCCACTAAGGTGAAAATTATTTAAGAAGTCCCATCGTATAGTTCATAGTTTCCAACAACACATCCAATTATGCTATCGAGTTTTGAGTATTAGTTATTTTTATTAGATAAAAGCAAATAAACTTAAATTCAAATACAAACCAACTGCGGTGGCTTATATTTTTTATAAAGTATACATCTAACATACCTGAATACTGCTCCTTCTGATCTTCTAAGGCACAGTACCACTCCTCTGTCCCACGAATTTAGGAGTAGTACAATACTTTCTACCTTTTGTTGTATACATTACTGCTGATGTCTACATGGGACAAACGCTATACGCCCACTACTATAGAATTTCGAAGTTACAGGCTGGAGAGTACAGTAACTTAAATGAAGCTGCCTTATTATTGATAAGAAATCCAATCAAACGGTTTACTATATGTAGTGTATATGTTTATATATACCGATTGACTTTTGGTAAATTGAGCTTTTGTTAATTCAAATTCAATTAGACCACATGTGATGCAGTTAAACCAGTACTCGATACTGCATTCATCCCAAGGTCAATAAAGCTAATTCCAAACTAGTGTGTGATCTCAATTTAAATACTCAATCAGTCACTTAAGTATGTACGAAGAATTTTAATTGTATCCCACCAACAGAGACACTGTTGTTAACTGTAAGCTAGGTCGTACTGAAGGGAATTCTTTTGCCCATTCAGAATATATTCACACTTACATCTTGCCAGTGAAATTCATACGTCAACATTTGTATTCTAAAAAACATTTGGCAAGAAGTTCATTTTAATCATTTTCGGCTTTTAGATTATAACTATGAACTGCCATTGCTTACTACAAAACTGTAAAATGTTATGTATTTGTTGACAACTGCTTATGTTTTAGTGCTGGGTAAACTGCTCAGTGCCCATATGAATGGTTGATAACTCAAAAATGTTCTTGGCTATTAAGACAATCGCTTTACGATACTAACAATGGACACTTTTGACATGAAGGTCGCACCTGGGCAAACGACTGCACTCAAGTAACTGTCTTGGATCATGTTGAGTAGGTCTGCAGTGAAATTCGTCTGTAGACTCACAAACTGCCCCCTGAGATTTTTTTTATTTCAAAAACTGAAAAAGTTGCAGAGGAGAGAGAGTTCCTTATGTTCTCAGCTTGAAATTTAACAGGTTATTTCTCATAAATTCAATTAAAAATGACAGTGCACAAAGCGCTATTGAAAATTTTACATTCTTTGGAAACTATCATGTAAACAGTCATTTAGTGACCCATGGTTCTAATTCAAGAACTATCGGATTTTTTTTTAAATTTTTATTTTCCTTTTATTTATCTGGGAAAATATATCTGTATGCATATCGGATGTCGAAACCCTTTGTCCCCCTGGTAACACTGTTTTGTGATAAAAGATGGCTTGATAGATGACAAGGTCTGATTTTGTTTTGTTTTACATTTTGTCACTATTCGAGGTATACCTGTGCTATTAGTTCTCGCAAACTAGCAGAGTGAGGAAATCGTTGTATTAATTTCCTTATACTTTTCAGCTGTACCAGCTGACCCAGATTTTTCTGTCGGGTGTTAAATATTATTCAATTTTATTCACTGACCTTGAAAATTTCCTTCTTTTCTTTTAAATCCAATTAAGATCTTAGATTGAGTTGACTTAAAGATATCATTTAATCCAATATGTGTGATTGTTTTCCTCAGTCTGAAGGAAGGTAAATTGAAATTGAAATGGAATCAGGAAGCTAAATTAATTAAATTGTTAATGCGGAAAGCAAAAATGAGAAGAATAAAAAGCACTTTTGTATTTTATGTTTTAGTATTTCTGTCCGGGCTGATTGTAAAGGAAGCAAAGGTATATCGGAGTACGCAGGAAATTATAAGAAGTGGAGCAAACCAGTAATTTCTCTAAGTTTTGCTCCCGAAAATGCTGTTAATGGGAGCGGTGATATTTGGAAACAGAAGGTATATAGCTGATTTACATCGTATATATATATGTATATATATCGTATATATATATATATAGGTTAGGGTGTCCCTTATTTTTCGATGTCAAAATTTTGAAACGCA
>JAAXYV010000850.1:0-10833 GCA_036851875.1 Novacerus sp. FZ-2019
TACACCCTTTCTTCACCGTGAACCATGGAGCGAAAGAATATTATTCAGTTGAGCTAGGAAGGAAAAAAGTGTGTTTGACTGATTGTGAGTCCTAGAGTGGTTTCTTGAGTGTCTTTTAGCACTGAGGAGCAATAAATGATTTTTATTGCCAAGCAAAACTTAAATATCACACGTCTAACAACCTTCAGTCTACCCCTTGGGTCACATTTACACTTCTATTTTACCAAGTGCTGCACAAGTGGAACTCTATAGAGTTTCACTTGTTTTCTACATCCAAATCCTCATGCTAAAATGCTTTACAGTTCCTCAGTTTACTTCACAAGCCAATGAAAGAAATAACTGCTGAGCAGTGAACCATGCGTTACAATGCATTGAGCTGAAGTGAAATAGATTCCCTTCACCTCATGTATAACGAGAAAAGTAGTGTTTCCCGTACCAACTTCCAATTTCCATTACATGCAAATGTAAGCCGGGACAAATTTTTTCCGGACAAATCTACAACTCACTTTAACACAACTCTAATTTTTGAACAAGGGATTGGGTAGAGTTGTACGTACATACACAATAGCCTTAGGGGAGGTAGTGACTTTCCACATGTGAGTTTTTAGATTTCATTCTCTCCGGCTACACTATGGCCTTGGACTATAAAACTATAAAATGAAGTGAAAGTCGAAGATGTCAAGGCGTATAGAATAGAATAGATTATATATTATGACTGAATTTGCACAAGGCAAGCGTTTTTCCTCGACACAGATAATTCTAGAAAGGAAAAAAAGAAGAAAAAGAGAGTGAGATTGAAATAGAAATAGTGATAAAGGAGCGGATGAAGTGAACTGTAAGCGATAGGGAAGAAATGGTGAAATAAAATAAAGTTTTTACAACTCACGTTAAAATGAGTGGTGAAAGATCGGCAATGGGCGGCGAAATGTTCATCAGGTCCATCACCCTTTGACTTGGTCTGGCCCGGCGTCGGAGTTTTTCTCCCACTACCACGGTCTGCACAGATTCCCGCGGGAGCAGCATATCCCCCGCCAAGTAAACCGGGCGGAGTTTTATGGCCCATGATGGGAGTATCGGTCGTTCTAGACATAGGGTAATACTGGGAATAAGTCGGCTCTGTAAAGGAAGGGTCAACCGAAGTTAAGTTGATGGATGGATGGGCATAGTCTTTTGGAAGTTGGGACGAGGCGACGGAGGACAAGTTGAAGGAAGCATTTGTTACAGAAGATGAGGCAGCGGCGGCAGCAGCAGCAGCAGCTGCAGTCACTGAGGAGCTTATGGCAGTGGATTGCTGAGTTCCGGCTATCCAAGGCTCTAGCGTTCGAGCTATTTCCGCTTTGTAGATCGACTTGATTTGACTGCTCTGTCCCGGTCTGAAAACCAACCCAATTCAATATCATTTTATTATATTATCCTGCATATACACTTTCAGTACTTACATACTTACAAATTCCTACTTGTCATGTTGCTCTCCCATAAATCATCCAATCGAAAACAGAATCAAAGAAAAATTAAATTCTTCCTCCTACACTTTATCACTTTTGACAGTTAATAATACACTATAATACACTACTTTCTTTCACGGGAGTCACTTACATTCATGTATATGTATACTTGTATAAACCAAGTAAAGATTTACATACTTCCTGTTGTGAGCAGAACTCAATTCGATATTTTTTACTCACTCACTTCACTCCATGATATCAAATACATTATAACAATATATACAATAACAGTAAGTATATTATTTTCAATATCAGTGCTATCGAAGTGAACAACATACGCGAAGTGTTTCGGAGTAGGTTTCTTCTATATCGCATTATAGGTTGTCACGCATTTAGACTTTTACTCTTTATCTATCTACACATACATAAAATGACCTGGTTGACAAGGAAGTAATTTTGATTATACCATCATGATATTACACTGCATTACTTTAGACTACATTACATTGACTAGGACGGTATAGTTTGAAGAAAAGACTACGTTGGTTTGTGGTTGGTGTGTTACATTGCGTTAGTAAAGAACACAAAGTAAAAATCGGATATTAGGAAAGTTATCATTTTTTCATAGTTACCTATCTCGATGTCTGTAAAAGCCGTCACTCAAAATCGAAAGTTTTGCTGCCACGAAGTTGCAGTAATAAAAGAAAAAGTTGACTACGACGGTGGTTAATATACCCATAATCTTTAACCGCCTCCATCTTCTTCCCCTTGCTCAGTTTATAATCAGGGCAGTTAGATTTTGTTTTGACACCTCACTAAATTACCGCATCTAAGGAAAACTTTTAGTTCTTTAAGACTCCAGTCCGTCTCTTTTAATTGCGATCCACGGTATCATAAATTAGAAAGCAATTGTGCCAACTTTATAATAAATCAAACCTGTTTCGTGATTCCTTAACTTGAACTCATTAAGTAAGTTCAGTTCGGTTCAGTTCAAGTTCTATAGAAGGCGAGGCAGAGGGGAGGATTTGAATCGGTGTGGTGGTATGCGAACCTATACAGTGTGAGGTGGTTGGTTAGCTTTAGATACCGAGATGAGATGAGACAGAATGGAAATAAGATATAGCATAGAGATATTCTCATAGACTATAAAGCATAATAGGTTAAGAACTGAGTACAGATACGTTGTCTATACACTTCCTTATATTATTATAAGTATATCCAAGTTCGTTGTACAAACTCAAATTACTATGTAAGTAAGGCGGAATGTACCCAAGTTGAAAAAACAGCCGGAAGGGATGGAATTCATAAAACATTTTAAAACCCAAGACACGGTAACAAGGAACTTAAACAAACTGAAACTAAATCAAGAGTCTTATCAGTTTATACTTGGCATTGCTCTGACTTGACTTGATTACAGCACAGCAGAATGGCAACAGGGAGCTTTTAAAATTAGCAAATGCAATTTGACAAAAGGTTCTAGTAACAAAGTAGAGTAAAGCATAGTAGAGTAAAGTAATACCGAGAATGAAAGGAAATTAGAGAAACGCTCAAAAACTCCACTCTCTGTTGCAAAGACACAGGGAAAGTGCACCAACTTTTAACGTCTGCACGTAAGTGAAAGCTAAGTGCAGTTGACTTCAGTTTAAGCTGAACTCAACCTGAGCTCAAGTGAGCTTTCTCAGTCAAAAATTTATGATCTATGCATGCACTTACGTATATACTATGCAAATATAATATTTCTCTATGAGCCTTCGTCTCTTCCAAATTATTCTCCATAGAGCCCAGACAATGCCCAATCCAACAACCTATAGCTTCATGTATGTTATGATCATATAACATATGAACACACACGTTATACATACCACTGCGCTACCGCAAAAGTAACTTAGTATTAAACTAAAGTACATACTACATACTACATCCCGTATGCAAGCAAGCATGTATCCATGTATGCACATATGGATATGCATTGTTTAACTAAATACATATTTCCGGGAACCAAGCCAACTCACTAAGGCTAGGCTAGAGTTAACAATCCTAAGTGAACCTAAACCAGTCCGGGCAAATTATCCTATCGAAAAGGAGGAAGAGAGCTTGCGGACAAAAACATAGTACACTGAAGGGAAAAGAGGAAAGAGACTCGTGCAAGGGGTGAAGTATGCATTAACTTGCCTTGACTATATATGCATTGCATTGATGGGAGTTGGGACTGAGAAATGGGAACTATGGATGTTATGTGGCTGCATATGGATCCATTCCTTCCACATATACATACATAGGTATATGCAATGCAGACATATAAATGCACATAGAGAGATAGAGATGATGATGACGACCTACCATGGCATCGTGATTTGGCTTGACTTGACTTGACTTGACTCTACTATCTCTGCCTCTGATCGTCTCGACGTGGTTGGATTGGGTTAGGTAGAACTGTGTAGCCTCTCCTGTCGTGGTATTGGTTAGTAGCTGGAGAGTATAACTAGACTTGGAGGTAGAATTGAAGTAAACTTATAGGCAGTGAAGAAGAGGAGAAAAGCGGGGAGAGAGAGAGAAAGTAGTGTGCAATTAGCTCGAGTGAATTTGAATTAGTGGGACGCAGAAAGGAAAGTCAGGAGAAAGCTGCTGCATGAGAGTACAGAGGCAACCCCAATTTAGTGTAGTTTAGTTCACTTCAGTAGAAGCAGAGTGAGAGTGAGAGTTGGAGTTAGAGTTCAAGCCAAGTCAACTTGACTTGGCTTGACTTGACTTGATTCGAGACCAACGCCTCCTTCTCTCCTTCCTTCATCTCTCGCACCACCAGAAAATGGAATAGAAGGGAATGGAATATGCATATTTTCTCTTGTCTCTGACTGTGCTTAAAATACAATGCCCTACTCTGTACTACTACTATTGTCAGACATACGATAAGAAAGAGATTTCACATTTTACATTCACCAACTCTCTCTCTCTCTCTGTGTGTGTCTTCCCTTAAACTATAAACTTACAACAACAAAATCTCCTTGACTTGTTTTCCTTACACTACTTTAGTTTACGTTACTCTGCCTGAAGAGAAAAGCCACGGAAAGTCTAATCAAATCAACCGCTAGTCAAGTTTAACACAACTGTAAGCAGAATCAAGTCAAATCAAGACAAGGGGGAAACCGTCATCCATATATATACACTCCAACGAATCACATATAGATGTGCAAAAATATATTTTAGTATCTATATATTCCTTGATTGTACACAAACCAAAAATAAAACTTGTTTTGATTGATGTATGTGAATTGGATCTAAATTCAAGTTTGAATACTAATAATAAAACTTACAAGGTAGTTTCACAATATAATAGGTATATTTTTGCTTTAAACATAATCTCCACTATTCATTCTGTCTCACACAAACGTGTGGCATTTCACAGTATATTAAACATAAAGTACAAAAATAGCCTGCAGCTACGATATCAATAATTCAAATCAACTCCAGTCATAACACTCCTTAGTCTCCGTAGGACAATCACTTCCTCTACACTTTCAATCTCATTTCATCATTACTTCCGTACATTAATTAAGTAGCTAGACTTTTCGCTTGACACGTGATTAGTTCTAAGTTCAAACGCAACCAAACCCAAATAGCTCCGATAAAGAGCAAAAGTGATAGACACATCTATTGTATCCCTCAATGACTCTATGTATAATGAAAATATTAAACCTACAGTAGCACTGAATCCTATAGTTACAAACTATATTTTAAGCTCCACATAAACTACTTTAGTGTAATAAAGAAGAGAACTAGTACAATACACACATGTACCTAGGTATATACATACATCCTCACTGATACAAACACAATACAAAACATGCATAAATTTCTCAACGATGTCATCTGGCGACTGTGTATATTCTCAGTTGATTCAAATGACGAGAAGAGCGGATGTGCTGTTAGGTTTAGTATTTAGATAAATACGAATGTAATGTACAAACAGAAATAGATAGGTTGTTAAGTTAGGTAGGCTTGAGGTAAGTATAAATAGGAAGGAAGGAAAGAGAGAATGAGAGGGAGAGAGATGTGAATGTTATGGATGGTTGAAATGAATAGAAATAGGGTGGATATATTATATACTAGGGATTTCAATGTTGGTTCTACTTTTGTTATTCCCCTCTAGTTTACTTTAGCTTAGTTAAGCTTACTACGAATTTCAGGTTGTTGTACCTACACAGATATAGTATACAAAGATTTTCTCTTTCTCTCTCTCTCTCTTTACTACTCCTCAGCTCAATTCAGCTCAGATCTATATCCGTCACGTCAGACAGAACTGGGAATTAGGTAACCTCAAGTAAAGCACAGAAAAGCAAAGCAAAGCAAAGTAGAGTAAAGTAGTAGAGTAAAATAAAGTAAAGCAAGGGAACGGAGGAGAAAAGAAAGTAAAACGTAACGCGACATCGCGTTTTCCTCTCTCTCTCTCTCTCTGTCTTCAGACTAGACTTAGAGACTATAGACAAGGTTCTACAGCATAATATATATGGCTGGCTGGCTATGGAAAATAGAGATGGAAGAGAAGAACTGGTGGTGAGGAATGATGGAAATCGTAATGAGGAGACAAGCAGCTAAGCAACGCAAGACGAGGCAAAGGCAACAAAACGAGCTTCAGTTTAATGTATGGGATAGAGTAGTATAGTAAATAGTATAGAAGTAGAATAGGAAAGAGGGATAGATAGATAGTGAGATGAATGTGCGGATGGAGACGAGACGAAAAGAGAGAGACTCAAACTGAGACTGAACTGAGGCGGAGGATAGAATTCTCTTTTGTGTGTCAGGAGGCAGATAGTAGAAGCAGTGGATAGAAGTACAGAGTATAACACAATGTATGCATGTAGTCTCTATCTCACTTTCCTCTCTCTCTAGTAGAGATAGTACAGTAGAGTAGAATCAGTGTATATGATAAGATTGGAGGATAGCATAGGAGGATATACTAGATGAAAATGATGGGTTGGCTTGACTTGCCTTGGCTTGGTTAGCTTAGCTTAGCACGGTTGCCTTGAGTTTAGTTCCGTTGAGTTTAGGATGAAAAGGAAAAGGAACGGGATGGATGTGGATGTGATGGAGAAATGCCATGAATTTTCAAGTATGAATGATACGGCGAAAGTTCACTTTCACTTCACTCCTTAGTTCTGCTCAGTTTAGTAGCTCGTCCAGTTTGGTTGAATTGTGAAGAGAAGAGAAGGGAAGGGAAAGGGGAGCTTGAGTTACATGTTACAAATATAGACTGTGGAGCACTGAATAGAATGGCACATTGCAGAAGAACGGAATAAGAGACGAGACAGAAACGAAACGAGATGTTAGCTAGTAAAAAGTCATAGGATAAAATAAGATTGAGTATGATATGAAATGGAAAAAGAAGAAGAAGAGGAAGAAGAAGAAGACGAAGAAAAAAAATCAAATATAACAGTATCGACTGAGCTGAGAAGGAAGCAAAGGAAAAAAAATGTAGAGAAAGTTGAACTGTGAACTGAACGTAGCCTGTAGAGAACTTGAGTCAAGTCAGGACTAGTCAAGCAGAGTAAACCGTTAAGTTCTGTTCAGTTGGGTTACCTTAACATTAAGGTTAACGTTAACGTTGCTTTGCTTTACTTTACTTTACGTTTCGTTACGATACCTTACTTTTCTTTGGGTTATGTTACAATGTATTATGAGATAGGATGACTTGGGAATTAGATTTAGTTTACTTCGTATCAATTCACTTCACAGTTCACTTCAGGTATTTTATTTTTATTTTTTTGCCTGGGGGAACCAGTTAGGAGGGAAGGCATGAGAGAGCAACGCTTCTTGATATCAGCTTACACAGACCAAGCAAGGCAGACCCACACAGCATATGCTAATGAAACGATGTCAAATTATCAGCCTAAAATTCTCATTACACAAATGAGCAATTTACAAGCCTTTTTAATACCCACCTAGGTAATCTGAGGAAAATCAATTTTCACTCACTTCACTTCCGTTTTGACTCCCTCCCGGGTTCATTACTTTTCAGCGACCTAAGTCAAATTTCAAATTGGCTCCCTGAAGTTTCCTGATATTTTTTATTTCCCTTCCTTTAACTTCCCTTTACTTTCATTTTCTCTGTGCCCTATAAAACACTCTATATATAGATAGAGTATACAGCATGCCCGTAAATTTAATAATATGTAAAAGCTAAGTGGAAGATACGAATATACACGGAGTCAAAGTCAAGTCAAGTTAAGTCGAGTCAAAGTCAAGACAGTCAAGATGCACTATGTCACTCTGTATGTGTTATTGACAAGACCGCTTAGGAAGTCCTGCATTGCTAATGTCCCTCCCGGTGAGCCATTAAACTTCCTGGCTCTCAACACATAGATCCCAATTTCAAAACATTTTCATCAATCTTTATGACACAGGAGTCATTAAATAAAGGGGAATTTACAAGTTCTAATGGAAATTTTTTATATATGTACATAACATTTTTATAGCAGAGTCTAGTAATACATATACTCTCAAAGACCCAACCACCAAAACACCACAGCCCACCTCTAAGCTGTTGGTATAGAGGGCAATCTCAATACAATGTAATGCGATGCAATATTAGTGTAGCAAGGCAAGTATGACGTACATAGATAAATGATTTTCTTACTCGGCCTTTCTTATTTCTCTGTGCTTAGAATAATTCTTGAGATTCACTCTATACAGTATTTGCATACACATAAAATATCTTGCAGAAATACAAGCAAGACTTCGTCTACACCCAAAGTACAACAAATATCCTTAGAATGTGTAGAGAAAAGATATACATACCTATATAAGTACACGAATATATAAACACACATATAATACAAGGATGAATGGGAGACTGAGTGAGTGAGTGAGTGAGTGATTATGCATGTATAATAAGTAGGTGGTAGTATAATGTGTAATGTCATGTGTAAGGTATATGTTAAAGTAGAAAAGGAAATTTGGCGTATCCGACCAACCTGATGGGATAGCCCATGTGCGTAATAGCGGTGAGCCTATCGATCAGTGGGTAAGCCAAGTCGAGAAAGTCGTATTTGCTGGCAGCGTTCGAGATGGTGGCACACATGGTGAGATGCAATTTGATGGTCGGCAGCACCGAGCGCAGCTGACACAGTTGACCTCTGATCACTTTATCTTTCCCGTCCATCTGGCTACCAATCAAACAAATACTCTTTCACTATAGTTGCCACATCATTCAATTCATTCATTCTCAAGCATACTTTCACTTCTAGTTTACTTTCTCTCTACTTTCACCTTCAAAGCAACCCACATACATATAGTGAAATCCAAAAACCAAACCCGAAAACTAAACCAAACCAGATAGATTCAAATCTAAGTCACTTTACTAAGTTCTACTGAAGTCAACCCTAACGGCCAAACTAGGGAGTGTTTTCCACTTCACTCCTGTGGTTGTCACTCAAATCACTTGAGTTTGATTTAGTTTAGTTGAGTTCAGTTCAGCAGAAGAGTCAGGTCAACTGAACTGAACTGAACTGAACAGCTCAACTAAACTAATTCATTTTATGCTTTTCTTCACTTCTCCCGATTCCATTAACACCAGTTGTGACTGACTTGCAAATGGCAAATTGCACTTCATAATCTAAAAGTTAAAGTCGTCGAGACTGCTATAATGGGAAGCAGGTTTTCCCAGCCACTGTGAGGAGAGAAGGGAAAGGGGAAATGAAATAGAAAGAGAAAGCAATGCAGTTGAGGAGAGACAAAATCATCATCCATTTATTTCTTCCTTCCTTTTCCTTTAACTCCCTTTTAGAAATCGTTAGATAGTTTAGTTATTTCACTTTTCGCTTCAGTTCACTGGAGTTTCATTGGGCAAAGTAAGCCCATAATACTACAAACCAACCGACATGACAAAATATAGTCGGCAGTGGTATTGGTAGTGGTGGCACATCTGGAGAGCCTTTGTATAAGTAAGAGTCTAACTGGCCATCAACTACGGATAGGTAACAAAGAATCAAATCTTTAGTATAGAGAAGAATGAAACAAAACTTTAACTTTTCATGTCTTTTATTCGACAGCAATTGAGAACTGTGGGGTCAGACATACAGACAGAGAATGACTAGACTGGACTAAAGTGACTTCAAACTTAAACCCAGACTTCGTTCTACTTAACCCAAAAAAACTCACATCAGTAAAGGACCATTAAGGATAAAAAGTCTTCCTTTTCATTTCATAACTAACGTTCTGTCCAATCTAAATTAAACTAAACTCATGCTTTACAACTAATACCACCACTACTACTAGATGTGCTATACCTAAAATACTGAACAGAACTGACCGGGGGACTGACAGGAAAACACTTTATGTAATGTTTGGAATTCCATCTTCTTTCCTTCTACTACTAACCGGCTGAGTGAAGTGAGTGTCTATATATACAATAATACTATTACTACTACTACTATATATCCTCTATCCAATTCATTTTCCAGTTATGTTACGTACAATTCCTACTACATACCGCTTCCTACACTTTACTTTTAGCTGAGTTACACTGAGTTGATCGATTGGCTGATAGATATGAACAAGTCTGGAAGACTCCAAACCAGGAAAGACCAACAAAACCATGGAAGGTAGAACAGTTTGGAAAAGAAGACAGGATTAATGGTCAGAATTTTTGACTGGTCTACTCTAAGCTGGTGGGATAGAAAGTGAAAAAGAGGAGAAGAGACGGCAAAAAATGTGTGTAAGCTAAAGTCCTCCTAAGCGGGGGGAGGATTTCCATCTGTGAAATGTGAATAGGCCAAGAACTCTTATAACTCAAAAACTCCAAGTCTGACTCAAACTAAAACTCAGACTCTAACTCCGGTCTCCGCTCTCCATTTGAGCCATCCTGATCCACATTCAATCCAAATCTGAAATATCTTTCTTTTTTTTTCTTATATATATATACAAGACTAAAGAGTAGTAGGATTATAAACTCGTGAAACATGTAATATACAGCTAATACTGCTTCCACAATGCATATTCCAGTATACAGACAGCTTAGTTCAGGTTACTCAAGTCAATTTACAACACTACACTCTACCATAGTCACAGACAACTCACTCACACTCTCCTGCAATATTCTAAATTGGATAGTTTATCCTAAGTTAAGTCAAGAATCTTTGTACTACATCCCTTCTTTCTTCCTAAATTCAACTCTTGTAGAATAAAATCTTACATTATAAACTCTTTTGCAAACATTTCTATCTAGTTAAGTTTGAAATGCGTGTAAATTTCTATTAAGAATTGAGTACGGAACCGACAGCGTAGCATCATCGTCTGTCTAAACTCCTAACCTAGTCTACTCCTAGTCTAGTCTCATTTTCTCTTAGAAGAAGAAATAAGATTTAAGAAACGATACAGATAGATATCTCTCTGT
>JAAXYV010000851.1:0-10833 GCA_036851875.1 Novacerus sp. FZ-2019
TCACTTACAGAATATTTTAATATTAGGGTACAAAAGTTTATTATATAGGTATGTAGGATAATTTATTCTTCCTTAAATTGTATCTTAAATTATTTGAATTCTTAGCAGATATAGTCTAAGTAGATAAGTTGAAGAAACTATACAAATAAATGTCTAATGTTGCAGGAACTTGGAGAGGTTCGGTGCCTGCCGATGATCCGTTGATGGGATACGACTTTTGGTATCAGGTTAAATTTGACACCATGATTTCAACGGAATGGGGTGCCCCCAAGGCATTTAAGCAGGGCTTTAATCCAGATGATGTTACCGCTGGTAGTTAATTAATTTACCAGCATGTACTTACAAAGACCCTACTACCTACTGGCAGGGTTATTGAAACAAAATTGTACTGAAAATGGAATATTTTATGTAGGCTTGTATGGGAAGCACTTACATGTGTGGAGTTGGTCAAAAAAGACCTTGACCGAAACCATTACATTGGAAGACGGAAATCTTCCTTTGGAAACTAGATTTCTTCATAATCCTTATAAATCTGAAGGATATGTGGGGTGTGCTTTATCTACTGCTGTCTTTCGATACCGCCTGGAGAACAAGAAATGGGTTGTAAAGAAAGTAATTGCTGTTCCACCAAAAACAGTAGATAATTGGTTGCTGCCGGTAATGCCTGGTAAGTTTTCTCTAGATATTTCAGTTTTCACTATAGCTATTCATAGCTGCTGTTGACTCTAACTGTTGTTACAAAAACGATTTTTATTATTTTTCGTATTTCTACGCAAGGTGTCATGACGGATATCATCATCTCTATGGATGATCACTTCCTGTACTTCAGTAACTGGGTTCATGGTGATATTCGACAGTATGATATAAGATGCGATCCACCCAAGATGACTGGACAAGTTTTCATTGGTGGTTCCATCACTACTGATAGTGGTGTTACGGTTACAAAGGATGACGAATTGACGGTGTGGATTTAAGATGATAATTATTATTTCAAACATTTATAGTGACTACACGTAAAGAACCGAATTTTCATGCTTGCAGAGTCAGCCTAAGCCACTCTATGTTAAGGGAAGGAAAATATGGGGTGGACCTCAAATGCTTCAGTTGAGTTTGGATGGCAAAAGACTATACGTCACGACATCTTTGTTCAAGCCTTGGGATGAGCAGTTCTATCCTAAACTTCTTACGTATTAAAATAATCTAATTTCTTATATTTAAGGTAGAAACAAAATGCAATGCAACTTAACCTCGTTTTTCTTTATGTGTAACACAGGGAAGGATCAGTTCTTCTTAAATTGAAGGTTGACATTGAGAATGGAGGGATAGAAGTTGACCAAGATTTCCTGGTGGACTTTGGGAAAGAACCGGATGGTCCAGTATTGGCTCATGAAATTCGTTACCCTGGAGGTGACTGTACATCTGACATTTTTCTTCCTCATGATTGTGCTCAGGACTGCCCTGACACTACGTCATAGATTGTTAAGACTACTGTCGATAAGAAATGCTGTTGGATTAAGATACATAATATTTTATTCTTATCATATCATGTTCTACATCTAGCTTAGTGCACAGTACATGACTTTCACAGCACTCTCTATACAGTCAAATGAAGATTATGATGATGAAGATCTGACTGGATATGATATTAGAATACGTTTCTTGATTGTTCAATATTTCGTAGAATATTAATTTTGTGCCAACTTGCATTTCCTCTTAATCAGATTTCATTGGATTAATATGAATAGCAGTGCATAGTTTTTGTCTCCTTAGAAATAGAGTAGTGACATCTACTGAGCAACACACATGTCAAAGGTATGGTAATGCATAATACGTTTGCAGAGAAGAACTATACTACCTACTTAAGATATACAAAAATTTAAAGTATTTCTTTATTGATGGTAACGTACTAAACAAATTATATTCGGAAGAAATAAAAATGTTATTCTGTTGAAATAATCTAAACAATTTTGCTTCGTAATTTATGCACTTGGCGTTTTAACCTATCGGAAATAGTCGTACTTAAGATATAAGGGAAAGTATTGGCTTTGATTGATTGATTGTCTTTATTAACGTGATATTCCGTGGCAAAATCAAAAGACTTATCTCCCCCAACTTATCACAAGAAAAATAAGGCTTGCCTAGAAAAATAATTGTTTGAAAGTTTAACAAGTATAATACGCTTTGTAAGATTTTTCATTGCTTTCTAAAGAGGCATATCTGGCTTCAGATATTGAGATATAATATTTCAGTTTTCAATTTCTTCCATCCTCTGATTATGTGTTGAAAATTAGATTTAACGGTAGAAGAGGACAACATTTTGAGCAGTGTTGGTTTTTAGCCGGCCACCCCCTATTTTGGCCATGGCCAGGGCCAGAAAGGACAAAACGGCCAAAAGGCCAAAATCACCGCCAAAACAAACAAAATGACGTGATATTTTTTAATGACCATTTAACTTTAGATCTCCTGCCTTGCTCTCATGTCATGGAGCTATGAGATTTCTATGATTTTCTCCTTTAATTCAAACTAAAAATGAATGTTTTTCTTCAAAGTTAATAACTGTTGGTAAGAATAAATTTTGAAGATTCAAACAAAATATTTTAATTTTGGCCATAGGGGCTTATTGGCCAGGACCAAAAGTGGTCACAAGGGCCAATTGGCCAGCGGCCAGTCCAACACTGATTTTGAGTTTGATTACAACTATAATCTAGCTTTAGACCTATCATCATACTGACGACATAAGACATAACCGAATATCCAATTCTGCAGTAGCAACTCATCTACTCAAACCCTGACCACCTCATCACTTCGGATGGAGCAAAATTAATTGGACAGGAAAACCGTAAACATAGAAAATTCAAAGAAGGTTTGTATAGCAGTAAGTATTCTGACACAATGAATGCCGATTCTGGAATGGGTATCAATAGTGTATTTGGTCATCTTTGCTTATTCCTCTTTTATTTGGAACGTCATGCATTTCCCTTAACAACGAATTTGATGTTTTCTGTGTCAAACAGCTTTAGAAAAATTGTTCATGTTATTTGTCATTGTGTCAATTGATTATTCAAATTTTCTTCAAATTTTGAAAACTTTACTGATGTCGAAAGCTAGAATAAAGTTGTAATCAAAATCAAAATGTTGTCCTCTTCTGCAATTAAATCTAATTTTCGAGATATAATACACGAAGGAAAAACAAAATATTATTACGCATGCGCAGTTGTCTTAATATCACCTCAAGAAGTTTGAATGAATAAATGAAGTATAAAACACTAACAATTTTAATTCAATCAATTAATAGTTGTTTTATTCAATATGTCATCTAAGTCTCTGTGTAGAAACTCTCTTTACTACACTAGTCATGGACTATATTATTAATCAATTCACACACAGTAGGTACTGACTAATCAAACGATTCAAGTCTCACCCAAAACTTTAAACTTTAAATACACAACCTGAACTGAACACGATCAGTAATTAGAAATTATAGAACCTTTAAAATCTGTTGCATATTTTTGTTCACGGTGTGATTGTTTGTAAGTAAATTGATTTATACTAAGCCCTTTTTTTAAATATATAATTACGTTTTACAAGCAGCAGATCTAATTCGGTGGGATGCTGTGAACTCAGTTGAGACCGTCATAGTTGAATTATTAAGATGATTATGCGTCAGTACTTGTAATATTGGAATAATTGACACGGAGCCATTTGTCAATTACAGGAGCGTTATTGTTTTTCCACTCAATGTTATTTCGAACATTCTCGATGGCTGACTGTCGTGCCCTTGCTCCAGCTCCAGCATCTTTGTATTTGTTGAATAACGTCTCCATCTGAAACAATATAATGGAGAGATTGAAAACTGAGCCGAGTTTTAAATTGTGAATTTGTAAATTTGTAACCTCTTGCAATTGAATACCACTGCTGTATTCTGCTGTAATGTCATTTATAACTCGTCCTAAGTGACGATCATTTACTGTAAATCGTTTCACTAAGTAATCATACTCATTTCTAAAATTATAAAAGAAAAACAATTTCCAGTTGAAACGTGCATTATTTGGTTTTAAATTTCTATTTACAAGTGAAATATAATTAGTTTTTGCTAATTATATTTTTATGATTATCACTAAACCAAAACACGTATGTATAGTGTAATGAAAAAGAGATAAGTACAATGAATTTACATAATCACCTGTAAAAGTTCCAAGCTATCGGATTTCCAACAGGATTGACAGTGACGAACTTCATAACACTGAAGAAATCTTGTCGTTGAACCAGTGACTCATTTTTAGACTGCTCAAGTAATCTAGAAAAATATTGTTCATTGTTATTAATAAATAAATGGAATTTATTATCCCATAATATATTTACTTAGCTGTTTCATAATATAATATGACTCTGGACATATAGTCACTTTCTTCTTATTCGTATGCACGTTTATTTTCTATTATTTAAAAACCTACCGTCTTAAAATCCATGTCTCTTGTGTGCATGCCAGGGTTTTCAAAAGTCGAACTTTCTCTATAGGGTCAGCTTCTTCTAAATAACGTTTCCAAACTACATCCCATGTCTCTTCATCACTTTGCCACATTCCTATGAAGGCAATAGTACATTCAGTATTATCCTTATTATGAAAATATAAGTTTTACTTATTTGGGACATGTGCAACTGTAAATCATGGATTCATAATATAAATAAGTTAAAGGCATTCCATAATATATTACGTAACTTCAAAGAGAGAGTAATGCAATGTATATGTAATGACTATTTGAGGGATAAATCCTTCAAAAAGAAAGTGTTTATGAAGTGTTATGGATACAAACTTTTCAATATTGATAGAAATAATATTGTATTCTACTTTTAAATTAAAAAATACTAAATGATAATTAAATGATATTTATAATCATATATAAGCTTTTGAAGAAATGAAATGAGCACTGTTACCAACAGGCGAAGCATCGAGTTCTTTATTTTAAGCCTTATGCACACCTCAGTTGTGATTGTGACGGGTGAGAGAATAAAATTTTTACATGACCAATAACAACTAAACTAATAATAAGAATTATAATAGTTAAAAAAAAAAAAAATAATAAAATAAAAAAAAGAGAGAATAAAGCTTAGCGCTATTCTATGCAAAATATAATAACTCAGTGAAGAAGAGGCCGAAAGATTATATTAAGATTAATTAATGTTTACTCCGCTAATATGATGTTATAACTGTCAGAATTGGGGAAATAGAAGATTAAATGATCAAAATGAAAAATATAAATATAAATTTTAAAACAAACCTACCCCATTTATACACGACATCTCGAAGTCCTGCTGGAATCTTTTCACTCTCAAAAGTAATCCATTGATTAAATAATTCCTTGGACTTCCCTAAACAACCGGTATGCCCATATTCACATGCTAATGAAAAGATTCGGGGCTTGAGTAGTCTTTGAAATATTAACAAATTAAAAATTATATAGATTTTATTTCCAATTATGTAAAGAATTAGAATTTCCATGGAATAAATAGTTACCTATCTAAATGAGGGTCATTTTCATCATCACTCCAAGTCAGGTTTGAATACACAGTGGTTATCAAGGTGCTTATGTATTTCTGGTGTGCAATCATAAATTAGTAGGTTGTTATATAAAATTTTCATAAAGATGTACAATTAAATTATAGCTCACCCTGTAGAAAGCGTAAGCATCAGGAGTGGAACTGCTTAAGAGACGACCAATTCTCTTCAAGTGACTGTCGGTGCAATCCCAGGGTACATAATGCAAATCCTCCTTTATTGCTTGAGCAAAGTCTAGGGCCAAATCGTACCCTAAATAATTTGCATAAGAGAGGGAGAAAATGTCATCCATTAATCCGCATCTCTCTTTTGGACTGAATTTGGTCAGAAATTCTTTCTTTATCTCTTGCCACATGTTCACAGAGTATTTGACTCGGAAATACCCAAACTGACCCGAATTCAGTTTTATATATTTTAAATCTTCCGAAACTGGTATCTCCACTACCAAAAATTCAAAATTATTAACGATTAAAAGCTTGTCTTTATAGTTAGAAATATCTACAGAATTTTATTTCATTCTCACCTGAGCTCTGAGAATGATGGAGCCAAACTAATTGATTAATTTTGGAACCATTTCCCGTTATCATTTCAAGTTGCATTGGAATTTCCCATTGGTATCCGTAGACAGATTTACTTATCCGAGAATGATTGGAATTATTTTGACCTTTATCTTCCAAAAACCTCTCCTGCCGTACAATTAATTTTCCAGTCAACGTTGAAATTTCTGGTGTTAAGACTGGGTAACCCATTTGTCTAGTCCAAGTGTCCATTGTTAGAGAAATGTTTACGTCTGAAGAGCTGGACTCTCTTTGTAATTCCTTCCATAAATCTGCTGTGATGGCGTTTTTAAAACTGAACTTTTCTAAGAACTGGTTTACTCCACGTTGAAATCGTTCGTTTCCCATGAAATTCTCTAGCATTCTAATAACCGATGCTCCTTTGCTGTAGGAAATAGTGTCAAAAAGTTCCGTAATTTGATCTGGGTGCGATACGGACTGAACAATAGGATGAGAGGAATGTTGCCCATCCAGTCTTAAAACTAGGGTTAAATCATCTCCGACAAATTGATCCTCCATTTCCCAATCAGGATGAACTGAGTTCACACCTTTATATTCCATATAACTTGCAAAGCCTTCATTCAGCCATAAATCATCCCACCATTTTAGTGTCACTGCGTAAATAGTTAAAAATCTGTACTTTCTGCTGCATTCCAACCTCATAATTAAATAATGGAACTTATCATTAAAGGGGTACTTACTTAAGTTGCCGAACCACATATGTGCCAACTAAAAGTGTCATTCATAAAAATGTAACAATTAATTCATTGAATTAATCAACTTATATACTTTATTCTATTAGAATACTTATCTTTATAGTTTTGTTTCGTGGTCAAAACCTATTCTATTACATTATTTTAATAATTTCGTTCCGTGATCAAAATTAGTGTTGCCCTGATGCAGATAAAACTCAAATCAACCGATGCGCCGATGCGGTACGTTCAATAATCGGTCAAATCGGCCTATGCATCGGCCGATTCAGTGTATGAGAGGTGAACTTCATTTGAATCGTCATTTCATAAAATTCTATTAGCTTAATAGAATGAACTGAAAAATGTTTCTAAGTGATAATGTTTTCCGATATTAAGAGTCGAATAATAAATTTTGGATTCTGGAAATGACAAGAAACAGTGAAAATTACAGTACAGTTAGCAGTTCTACTAAACAAATACGAGTTTTTTTGCACTAGACTGCACCGACTTAAAGCCGATACTTAGTCTTTGAATTGGCCGATGCAGATGCATGCCGATGCATAGGGGCAACACAAGCCAAAACTTAATTTGCAATTCCTTAGTACTTACCTCATGAGCAACTACTGTTGTTATCCTCTGTTTATTTCCTGCAGATGCAACACCGCGTTGCCAAAGCAGATTCGCTTCACGGAAGGATATCAATCCCCAGTGCTCCATTGCCCCAGAAACGAAATCCGGAATACCGATGATATCTGGCAATAATCATAAATAATATTCATGCACGTAAATAATAAAGAATAACACTGACACAGATACATAATACTTGTATGTTTGCTCTACGATGGACTGAATGCTGCTGGTATCAAACAAGCAAGTAAGTAGTGGATATCAATTTCAAAATTCTCTTTTGATCCTTTCCTAGCTTTCATGTTTGATGTTGTTATTATCATATCTATTTACATTATCATATCTAATTTAATAGTTAATTCATAGCCCTTTTTAGCCGTCATTAATATTCATTCAGGTCGATTTTTCTACTAAACTGAAACCCAACAAATCTTCTCAGAAATGTAGTAGAAAGGTGATATACCAAAAAACATACATGATAGACAGAAAGATCTTTTAAAACTTTTTTCTCTAACTCATAATCCTCAGTCACTGATGTTGATGGTGTCTTAATATTTCGATTTGGATTCGATTCGAATATATATCGATAAGAATGTTATTATACATAGAATTTAATTTCACAATTATATTACCAAGTTTAGGCAGCGGATACTCAATGCCGAAGTATTCTTCAAAATAATCAATTATTTTTGGAGTAATTGATGCAGCATACTCTGTGTTGGCTACCTGTAATTTGAAAGATGTAGGCAGATGACTACCCAATTCACATTCATGTTTAAGTTGAAAACATTTATTTAAAATCATACTTGGAAAGACGTGCAGTATATTTTAACCCGTATTCCTCGTTTGGTTGTACCGCTGGTAAAAGCAAAGTCTCCAATCGCAAATACTACTAAATAAGTAACCATCGGCACAGACTTTTCAAAATATACGGTAGAAAGGCCCTTAGAAGGTTGATCTACT
Source organism: Novacerus sp. FZ-2019 (assembly GCA_036851875.1). NCBI lineage: Eukaryota > Metazoa > Arthropoda > Collembola > Entomobryomorpha > Tomoceridae > Novacerus > Novacerus sp. FZ-2019. The sequence goes on from JAAXYV010000851.1 coordinate 8,397, forward strand.
TCTTCTCTCTAAATTGCATACCAGGGAATTGTAATACGTTAAAAGCTCTCATATTTCAATACGTTCATATTTATTAGACTCACTAAAACAGGCATATTACTCAAAGCAATGAGTGGTGTAGGCTTAACAAGGGTTACGACAAAAGTGGACTTAAAACCAGGCTCATCCATGCAAGGAAACGCCCTCCTGGCATAAGTTGGTTGAAATTTGGAACTGACGACATACCTATGGAATCCAATAAAATTATTTTATGAGTTCTTTGTTCTAAATTCATTGATCTAAACAATTGCAATTCAAGGAAGTTAAATCAAATTATAACAATAGGTAATTGCTTTGTTCATACATTACAGGCTACTAAGGTCTTTTTGATCTTTGAAAAACATTGCTGTATAAAACTAGAAAAACAAACTGATCGAACAGCATCCTACATTTTTCATAAAAGTTATTTCTGGACTAGAAAATAGACTCATATTTCTGTTTGATTCTATAGAATGCCCAGGAAATCAACTAGAAATGTAACAACTGGAAGGCAAATCAAATTCAAATACCGTTGCTGACTATTGTGCAACGTATAAAAACATTAATTTAAAATGAAACTATAATAACTACTGAATAGTTTCGCATTAGTTTATTCAGGAATATTAACTAGTCTCTTAGCAGCAAAAAAACTTCAAGAAAAAAATTCATTTATATACTTGAAGGGTCTTGGAGCACCGGCTTCCATTTAGAGTAGGCAACTGAAATCGCACTGGTATAATACAATGGGTAGGTCTAAAAAATTGAGGGGGTGACTTGATCTGTAGCGTGAATTTCATTTTTTTTACCATATGGTCATGAACCACCCTAGTATATCATGCTTGAAGTGATACAGAATTTACTGCCTTTTTAAAGTGCTTATGAATAATCAATAAGAATTGGAATTATAAATTAAACAGAAAACGTAAATCAATAGTTCCTTGTTTATAAGGAGTCTCAATGACCTTTTTGTTCTTTCAAAAACAGCATTGTCTAAAACTACAAACACACCTGAGAGGTCAGAGGTGTACATTGACCCAGATTTTTAAAAATGCATCAATATAACTTGAATTGACATACCTAGGTACATTTCCTTATTAATTTTGTTGAATACTAAAACCAACTGGAAACAACTGGATTTAAAGCAAATGAATTCAAATACTGTTGCTGACTGAGACAGAAATTTAATTCAAAAATCAAAACGGAAATATTAATAAATGTATGAAGCAGGAAAAATATAAACAAAAAAAATCATACTTGGATGTATTTGTTGCTGTGTCAAAATATTGTGAGCGGTAGAAGCCCACGATTCCTTTAGTAAGATTTCCCTTAAAATCAAGTACAAGAACGTAATCTCCTTGTGTAAGCTTCTCAGAGAGTTTTACCACCCAGTACTCATTCTTGCTGTATTCAAATGTCTTCTGTAATTTCAAACAAACAATAGATCAATCAATCAAACGATCCACATATTATATATTTTCTATTATAGCTATAAAAAATCACTCGCCCTACAGACTATGAAATTAGATCAATCAATCAAACGATTCATATAAGTATACATTTGCTATTATAGCTACAGAAAATCAGTCCCACCACAGACTATGAAGTAAAAAGCCTTCATTGCCTTTCACACAACATAAACTAAACATAAACCTTAATATCTAAGTTTGACATATATAATGATGAATAAAGTGAAAACGACGAAAGTCTGTAGTCATGAATGAAATCCAATTAAAAATCATGTGCACTGACTTACTTCAATCATCACAGCATCGGCTCCTTTCATTAATAGCGTGTTGGTGATTTGCAAATTTTTAATATGCAGTCTCAAATGGTCCGCATGGGAAGTACCAACATCCAGTTGGATGGAAACTCGCCTGTTCATTCAAATTCCATTATTCAAGGAAATCAAATATTCATTCCCCACCCCCACACAACACATACACAGTCAATGCATTTATACAAATTACTAGAAATCCTCTATTCCACCCACTACAAGATTATTCTTATATATAAATATATATTCATTTCATATCATTCCACGTCAGTCATTTGGCACTGGAATATACTATACGTATACTCATCCTCTGCTATCAACTTAAATACTGAAGACACATGGGGCATGAAAATACATAAATCTAACATGAAATGAATATCTTATTACATTCTTAGCTTTGCCCTAATCCCAAATCCCTGTTTGCATGGAACTAACCTTCAGAAGAAGGTAAAGAGCATAATACTCTATCAATTTAAGAAACTGTCTTGTTGTAAGCATAGATGAAGAACCATAATGTAGGGAGCACGAGATATACCTTTTACTTTACTGAGACATTCTTATATCTCCGGATCTATTGAGGAGTAGAAAGTAGAAACCAATGTAGTACTGTGGGTTTCAGGCCATAACTCCGAGATTCTATAAGAG
>JAAXYV010000852.1:0-10832 GCA_036851875.1 Novacerus sp. FZ-2019
CTCTGCAGGAGTTGCAGAGAAGACTGAAGCTCTGCTCCCGCAGGTTGCCCTTTTGTAGTCCAGTGGTGAACGAATAAGTTCACCTCCTCTGCCCCCTCAAAGTCGTGTGTGGTAGATTAGTCCATCGAAAAAAGATCTAGATATTTGTTCGATGGATCAGCCGACCCCGAATATCTGAATACCTGCAACCGTAATACTATAAGCCGAGAATGTATAATTAAAAAAAAATTCGAGTTCACTTATAGTTATTAAATTGTAAACACTTGCTTAACTATAACTTATTTGCTAATTATCTTAGCTCTGTTACTTATGACTTTGGTAACTTTGATAACCCTCACAATAGGGGAGGGGGTAAAGCAATGATGACGATTTATGACGGAAGGGGGAGGGTGTCAAAAATTGGCCGAATTTGTAGACGTAATACTTGCATGGCCTCTTATGACTGTCCGGGAGACGGCCAGAAGGTTTAAGTGATTCACGTTTATAGAATCGGTTACTTGGTTTGCGAGAGGTCTAGCTCTAAACAGACAATAAAATAAGATTTTTTAAGGATAATATGGTACTTGTACTTTTTAAGATATTTAAAATAATAAATTCCCAAGCGAAAATTTTGCGAGGTTAGAGTACTGTTTGAATTGAATATATAAATTCTTACATAGGGGATTTTGGACATTATGTTTCTTCCAGGTTGCCTTCGTATCATCGAGGAACACATTCTATTCTAACTAAACATTACCTACTAATTTTTGCCCGGTTTTCTACTAGCTCAGTTGCTGTAACCTCTGAGAATTTTCACGCGGGAATTAATTATTTTAAATACTTACATCCGGTCCTTACATTGAACATACGAACCCTCCGTTTGGTCTTATTGATCATGCGCACATTGGCTCACTATGTTCACCGCAATCCACTACGAACAGAACGAATTATTCCATTTTAAGCACGACATTGGCCGTGACCGTAGACTTACGTTCATTTTGTTGGATACTAAAATATCTAACCGAAGTGCTAGAAAAGTGTAAAAAGTAATTTAAACGTCTGACAACATCATTGACTTGAAGTTAATTTAATTCCATACTCATTTGATTTTAGGAGTTGAAAATTGTGTAATTTGCGTTAGTTTGAAGTTTTTGTCCTGGAATCAAATATCGATATACCGCTATTTTTCTCTCCGGCATATTTCTTCGTTTTTGCTGACTGGAACCCAACTCGCAGCTCTCAACTCTTGTTCAGATTCAGCAATACCCCTTACCTTCCAACAGTTGACTGTATTATATTAGAAGACTGAGCTGTAGGTGTGTATCTGTTCCCCATGTTAGAAGTTATATCATAAAGCTACCCGCAAGTGTTTTAACTAATTTATTACAATCTTCGTCACTCACGAAATAGTTTTAAGGAGGCACATTTTATATAGAGTTTTATAGAAATACATAGAATTAAATTCGGTTAGTTAAATAATAGGTTGCAGATTAGAGTACTGATTATGAGAACTTTCATTAGTTGATGTGTTCACCATGAGGTAGCTAGGTGGTGAGAGGACTTAACTGTCGAATGTCGACTGATCTTTGGTGTAGTGAAAGCATTCGTTGAACTCCCTCAGTTTGACCTAATTTTTAAGTTCAGAATTGTGCTGTATTCGTTTCCGATCTCAGTTAATAACCCCTATAATTCTGGCTGCTTCACAATACATCACTTTTTATATCCTGGCAATATTCCAAATTTTAATATACTTGGTCACATTTGAATTCATTTGAAACTAACTTTTGCTAGGTACTGAACTGAAGATCAACTTTTCTCAAGTACAGTTTGAATCAAGAAGTGAAAATGGCTGTGGAACGGAGACAGGAACCACAGAAATATTGTGTGATAGGAAGGGTTTTTGAACCAAATGTTGCGTTCCGTGTACCTTACGGACCTGCTCCTCTCTCTGGTCAGAACACTGAGACTCCATTTCACTTGATGAAGAGACCCGATACTAATACTAAGATGATAGAGAAAGGGTGCAAGAAGTTTAAGAGATCTTTAAAGGAGTTGGGAGTCAGACATAAGCCTAAGCGTTCATTTTCATACTTTGTTGGCCAAAATGTCGAGGAAATTATGAAAGATGTGAAGGCGGGGTTGAATGGCAGTGAGGAAGAAGAAGATTTCTGCTCACTTAAAGGGATTATAAAGCGTCCTAGGACAGGGTTTACCACCAATCTAATGGCGTTAAACGCTGAACAAATGAGAGGATTTCGTCTCAAGTCCCCACTTGTTACCCCTGTTATTGATCCAGTGACTGAATATGCCCATGCTGTTTCTGTGCCAAAGGACGAGAAGAATTCAGAGAAGAAATTGTCTTTAGTGCTAAAAAAATCGTCTCAAACTACCTGGGGTGTGAAAGAAGATACTGACCAAGTTCAATGGTGTGTTCCAATTTATTCTGAGCGTCTTTCAGGACAGGATTTTTTTAGGCTAGGAGCTGGCTCTAGTGGAGGTCGCCATCAGCGTCCTCGTGGACGTCCTCGAGGCAGTTTCAGAGGAAATTTGGATTAGTATGTGTATATGTTCCATCAATTGTTCCAGGTAAAATACGATTGTATCATTAATCGCTTCTAAATATGACATGTTGATTACTTTTATTTATATTTATTACTTTCATTAGTTACAAAAGTGGGTTTCATTGCAAAGTTAAGATCTGAATAGAATGCGGAATATGATCAAGAGAGAATTATAGACAGATTAGTAATCGATTAGGAAAGAGTGGTAACTGGATAAGGATTACAATGTTTGTACTTTCCTTTGTGTACGAATATGCCAAACTGGAGATAACTTCAAAGTTCAAACTGTATTTCCCTTCACGATAAAAATAATGTATGCTATGGGGCTAGAAAGTATTTGATGAAAGCAATTGATGAATAGTATTCAGCTTTGCTATTGTTCAATAAAGTAGGCTGTTTCCTTACTTTTTTGCTCTTCAGTTTTTTAAATGAATTTAATGAGTTGTATGTAAAATAATTGATGTTGCAGAATTGAAGATAATATGTAAATAATCTATGCATATTGTATAAAGTGTGTGAAGAAACAATGCATTTTGATACCATTGATCACATGTTTTATTTATTGAATCCCATGAACTCATAACTCCCCATCCAGATAGCTTGCATCATAAAAAATATCCGTAAGTTGTGTTCAGATGCCAAATGCATATATTGCGATGTCGTATAAGTAATGTACAAAATTGAGTAAATGTCTACTGTGGCTGAACCCAAATATAAGTGAAATATAAAATATAGTAATTACAAAATATGTTATAATTAAGTCTTCATTTTTGTTTTAAATACTTAAGTCAATATACTATCCTGATATCCTATTTGTAGGGTATTTTCTCCTATTTTCTTCGGTTGGCCAATTAATGTGTCCTCGGGGTCTCGGTCCCACTACGGGTTTGTATCTGGCTGGTCCAGGTCTTCCAGATCCTGGAAGATTTTTGTTTGGATGCGGTGGATGATAATCGGAATGACCATGTTGGTGGGGGTGATTATGGTGTGGCTGATGTTGATGTTGTGGTGGTTGTTGTACAAAATGAGTTCTGATTTTACTCGACATTTGTGTTGGTTGGTGGTGCCTAGTCGCCAAATAAGGCATATTCGTGTGTGGTGTTCTTCTCATGACAATTGGAGGAGGAGCAGGTCGAACCAAGTATTTTGATCTATCTATCGTATTTTGGAAAGTTGACTGTGGTGAAATCGGTTTCTGTGATTGTTCACTATTTTCCTCTTCTGGAAACTTTACTTGAGATGACGCTGGTGAAGGTATTGGTTGGGAGGGTTTAATCGGCAGTTGCTGAGATTGTTGTTGAAGAATTCCGTTGTCTCGCCATTGATTTTGTTGATTGTTGCTTTCTGCATGATTATTTTGTTCATCCTCGAGTTCCTCCTCATCTTCATCAACATCATCATCATAGTCCTCATTAGCTGTGTCTGTAAGTGGTACTTCTGTAGAAGTAACTGGAGATAAAGAGGCTGCGCTACTGGTAATGTGTTGTCCATTGTGATAAGGTGTTGGGTTAGTTGGCTGTGTAGAATGCAAATCAGTGCTTGGACTTGGAATATTATTAGGAAATGAGGAGGTGGTGCCAGTGTCTGTTTTTCGATCATAGACGACAGGACGCCAACCGTCTTTAGTTGGAAAGGCTTCAGGATTTGGAATTTGCGGGGAAAAAGTATACCGATTCTCGTGGAAATTTTGTGGTGGTGGAGGAACAAATGCAGCTGCATCACTTTCTAATAAGGCAGAAGTAGGAATCGGAGCTGTTAAATCTTTCGTGCTTTCAGTAGTGCTGGCGTCGTAGCTTACAGAATAAACCCTATGCACCCTCGCATCAGTAGTCGGACTTGGAGTTGATGAAGAATCTTCGTCAGAAGGGTACAATTTCTCATCAAGGCCAGTAACAGGTCTCCTCTCAACAACATCATTAATTTCTAAGTCAGTTTCATCTTTAGTTTCATCAGGTCTGGAGACATCTTTCATTTCCTCAGATGCTGCAGCCGAGTTATATTCATATGAGTCATTTAGTGGTCTATTTTCGTCATCATATCCTGTGGGAGGACCTTCAGTTTCATCGTAACTCTGTGAATGTGCCCCTTGATCATCATAGCTAACTGAGGGAGCTGGCCGTTCATCCACGTCACTCAATTCTTGTGTTCTGTCTACTTCCGATGGACGAAATGTTCCATAATTTACCCCAGCAGGTTTTCCAGCTGTATCCACTCCGTGTTCATTCTTCATTTTCCTTCGTATTTCGTCTACTTCTGCTTGGTATCTGGTTCTACCTACACCAGATGGATCTCGGGTTCTATGTATCCCTATTGGGTTCCTGGACCGATCTATATTATTTGGATTTACTGTCTCATATTCAGTAGTTGATTGTTGAGTCACGACTTCCGCAGAAGAATTTGGTGTTTCATTTTTTTTGGTAGGTTGCCTTCTATCACCTCCGGTGGGTTGCCTTCTGTCACCTCCAATGGGTTGCCTTCTGTCGCCTCCAATGGGTTGCCTTCTATCGCCTCCAATGGGTTGCCGTATAATATATTCTCTATTTGATTGTATTCTCCCCTCACTACCACCTTGTAGGTGCGTTGAATCTGATACTTTGGTTTGAGGATTCTTAAAGCCGCCCTGTAAAGCTGATTGAATTTCCTCAGAGCTGGTAGGACCTTCTTCGGATCGGTTTGGTTCATCTGGAGAACTTTTCTGAAAATTATTTTCTTTATCCTTGAATGATTCGTCAGACTCCTCAATACTATCTTCTTCCTTTGATATATCCTTTTCCCCTGGAGGTGCCGTTGTTAAAAGTTGTGGAGCTTGCGTTGTAGTAGTAGTAGAAGTAGTTGTAGTAGTAATATAACTGGGCTGTGGATCACTTTCACCAAATTCTAGGTCCTCAGTGCTGAATGGTCTTCTAATGCCACTACCCATACCTGGTGGAGCTGGTACAACAGACTGATGTACATTTGATCCAGACGAATAAGAATCACCTCCAAGTCCATAGTCCATATCGGTTTCATCTTGGCCTTCTGGTTCTATAATAATTTCAGGACGAGTGTGAGGGTGGTACATGAGATCAATAACATGACTGGGAGATTCTTCCAAAGGATCTTCTATCATATCTTCAAGTCGTTCACTCTGAACTCCCTGCTGTTGAACCGTTTTGTCTGGTTCCAAGTCTTCATCAGGATAGTAACCGTATATATCTGTGGTTCCATCGTGAGATCCAACATGGAAGGCAGTATTTGCTTCATCAACGCGTGCGGGATTTTGAGTTGGATTAGGTGAGGAAAGTCCAGGCAAAAGATCTCGCATCAAGTCTTTGAAATTCGGAGTTTTTCTAGTCGCAGTTGGCCTTCTCGCATTGGGTTGGGATTGATCATGCTGAACTACTGCACTTGGTGTAAAAGTAGATTGTTTAGTAAGTGGGGTTCTAGTGGTGGCGGCATTTTCCTTACGGGGAGAAGGGGACTGTGAAAATAAATTTAAAAGAAGATCGAACTCTGATGCAGGATAAGAAGCATTTTCTTCATCTCTATCTTCTTCATCTTTCCACGGTTTGTCTGTCGGTCTATCAATACCCATTTCCGTTTCATTGTTAGGGTGACGGTAACTTTCCCGTTCATGCAATGTTTTAGCTACCGAAACAGATTTACTAGAACCGTTCATATTCATGATGTCCGATATATTTTCGTCTTTCGCATTGGCATCGTACCAAGGTGGTAAAATAGCCGACGTCACTATCCCATCTTTAGTTTCTTTTGTTACCAAAGTTTTGTGGTCGTCACTTCCTACTAGGACATCCAAAAACGAATCATCTTCTTGTCGTCCCTCTTCATCTTGTGAATTGTTGTGTTCATTCTCTGGGTCATACCTATTTCTCTGATTTAAATCAGGGCTCGGAATAATTTCAATTGGGTTATCATGGTTTCCTCGTCTTGCTCCCAGTTTATGTCCAAACTCAGGGAACAGAGCTGATTCAATGCTAGAACTGACTCGACGTGTTGTTGGCTGGAGGGTAGTTGTTGTTGAAATAGTTTCGGGAGTAATGAAAACGTAGCTTTTTTCCGTTGTCGGTCTACCGAATCTAGGTCTAGTGTTACTTGGCATAACTGTAGAGTCTTCTTCAGATCCAGAGTAAGGTTCATTTGAATCACGGTTTCGGAGTCGATCTCTTGTGTTTATCGTTATGTTGTACTTGTTACTCCCAATTGTGGTAGGAATGAAAGTTGTAGTTGATGCTTGTGTTGGATCCGTTTTGTTCCTCCCCCACTTCGGAGCCAAGTTTTTAATAATTCTTGCAAGAGTGTCTGAAGGTTCCGTAGTTCGTGGAACTACTGTGGTACTAGTGCCGCTGGTAGTGAAGGATGTTCTTTCTCTGCTACTGCCCTTTCTAGTGTTACCATCTTCTTTATGTGGTGGAATCTGATCTAAAAGCATTTTCTTTAGTTGAGACTCATCTGAACGGTAATTAACATCGACTTCTGGCTCATTTGTGGTGGGTCGTTCGAGTTTAGCTTCTTCTTCTTCTGAAGACTCATGATCTTGATCCTCTTCTTCACTGTTACCCCGATTATTATAACCACCATCAGCACGGCCATAAGGATTATAGCGAGCGTTAGTGCTGGTATTAATCTCTGACTTTTCCTCTAATTCTTTGGTTGCTTCTGTTGGAGAAGCAGTAGAGAAAGAAGTGCGACCATTGGGAAACTTGGTGGTCTGAAGACTTCTACGAAGAGGGTTTGCGGTTGTTACAGGTGTTGGTGGTATGGTAAACAATATCTGCTGACTTGGACGAGCGGTTGTTGTGGTTGTAAAATGAGGATTATCTGATTCCTCCGTGTCATAGCCATGTGCGTGGACATTTCTTTCTTGGCTTTCATTACTTATGATCTCCTCGGAACCGGGATGAGGTAGCGGGAAGTTGGCAAATGCTTCTTTAGAAGGAGTTATTGGAAAGTCTCCATTATTTTCAAATTTTGACATCCCGTCTAGGAAGATGTTGAATAGTGAAGTCTCCTTTGGAGGTATTGGCATCTGCAACCAGGCATCAAACGAATATTAATTATAAGAAAATTAAAAAAATACACCTACAATAATTCTGTATTTTACAGAACATCAATACTAATAATGGTTTAATGATTTCGTTTGCACGACTTATATTCTTGATATTATGATCAAATATTATAACCTAAAGTGTAAATGAAAGAAAACTTTGTACTTAAATAACGATTCTTTGTCATTTGTCTATGCACCATTTCTGCGAGGTTAACCCTAATCATTCATATTCACATATCATAATAAATTGCATTCCCACATTAAATTCAAAAGTAGGTTAGGTTATGATACTACTCTCAACCCAAAATTAGCATCTCAAATCAAAATGAAATTGATTGATTCACTCATACTTGTATATAGTTCCATCTATACTAATGATTTCATTTTCACTGACCTCATAATATGATACTTGCTATACTCGTACTCTTCAGTAATACCTTACGTACAAATTGTGTATCCAGTTTATTGATATAAAAATTGTGTGTCATGGCATAGCTTTCTCAGTAAGCCAGTTAATTTTCACCAATTCCTCCTGTCCTTCACTTTTGGTTAAATTACTTCTACAGTATAAACTGCGTATCATTCCTCGAATTGCAGAAAAATATTAATAACCTCCTTCTCACTTTTGGTTATATACCCTATATAGTAATTGCCCAACTTCTCTTTTTTGTTCACTACAAATACAACGAGTATATCTATTGCAGTCTTCTTAACTCTATATAACCATAAACCGTAGCTAAGCTGTCGCGTTCTTAAGCTGAATTCAAAACCAAAAGAATACCGGAGGGTGCAATTTTCCTGTTGACAGCGTTTTGAGAGCAGGTGGAGTCGCTCTTTGATTCTAAGACCCTTCATCTACTAATTGGATAATTTGAAATGGGCTGGGTTATGTGCCGGGATTGGACAGAATTAAATTGCCACTTGACACGCTGTGACGACATGATAACATTTTCTCTCAGCAATATATAATTGCTATGAGTATTTACTTTCTGGTTCTGTATATTTTATATCACTCTCATTCAAAACTTCATTTTATATTCAGATCAGTAGCAAGTTTTGTTAATAAAGTCAATTTAGAAAATAACATAATACATTCAAACTGTGATTGTTTCACTTCCCAAACGAAAGCTTCTGGCTTGAAGAATTGTTATTTTTTACCCTTTCAGCAGAAGTTGGCATTCTTCTTGTTGATCCGCGGTTTGGCGGCGGCGTGCTTGTCATTTGAGGTGGATCATCACCAACAGGTCTTTTGTCTTTGTTGAAAGACGACGAAGTGAAATCCAAATTGAGTTCGGTAGTTGTTGGGTACACGAGTCCATTTCCCTGATCTCCTTCGTACAAAATGTCCAAGTCTCCATTGTTTTTCGCCAAGAAGCTCCGACCTGATTGAGGACATAGAAAATAGGCAAATGAATATCAAGGTGGATATGGATCCGTGTATAAATAAAATTACAAAATCTCACTACTATTGATTAACTTTGAATAAAGAAAATCAAGTCGAAAGTCCAGATTAGAAAAGAAATTTACGTATACACAATGGCACAAGATATATACGTTTTGTTTGCTTGCAATTGTATATTTTCTGGTCACTACTTTGGTTGTAAACAAATCCATGCATTCATAAATAATGCTAATGCACGTTTCTAACCCAAGTATACAACTTTCTTTGGCTTGGTAGTCCGTAATTCACACTCTTGTTTTTTTTTACATTTAGACGGAATCTACGAATGCTTTAGAAAGATTTGTTTTTGATGCTTTTAAATCGTCTGTAAGCTCATAATAAATGGAATATGCAATTCTCAAAAGGTGCATACGATTTCTAATGTTTATCCCTTTTAGTTACATTACATCAATGCTAACTGAAAGTTTTGTAAGCCTATAAATTTACATTAAAGCATTGTATACATTTTATTGCACTCCGCGTTTAAGCACATTGTTTAATTATGTTACACTCTTGTAGGCAGGATCCAAAAATATACATTCTTAATAGCATGGTAGATCATCAACTCTTGGGTGTAACTGTATATCAGTTAGTAAAAGTTAATGAATTTTACAATCTAGTGTACAACTGAAATAGAATAGAATGACTCGAATTGCAGTTAAGATAATATCAGAGATTTTTAGATCGAAGATTAGCTAATTGACACTTGGTTCAACTGATTCCACTGTTCTGAAAAAAGGAGCACAGGAAAAATAAAATGAAAGTTCAACCCTATTGTTCTGAGCTCAGTATCCGTATTTTCGCCGAAGAAATCTTCAGTTAAGCATTTATACAAGTGTATTAATTAAAATGACAAAAAATTAAAACTTTTACATTTAGCATATAAATCAGGTATATAGGATTATTCTCTTATTACCCACATTTGCAAGAGATACAAATTGTTCTGATCAATACAAGTTGTAGTTTTAATAAATGCCTCCTAAACTGTTACTGAGTAGGTACTATATAAATTCATAGTACAAGTTCAAGCCGAAACAATCTTTGGATAAGGTGTATCTTCACAACTGATGCAGTAAGATTTTCTAGGCTAAACCTACCAATTAACTACCACTGCTACTATAAGAAAGTTATTCTACTTTTTGTTGTATTCCACAGATCAATCCACAATAAAATAACATTAACATTTAGTCATGCAGCACTTTTTATCATTAACTCTTGGTTGGATTCTCTGTTACTTCGGCGTCAATGCAGTAAATAACATTTGCAGCTGTAGTAATAAATTAATACGATAATTATTTTTTAAATATATTAATTATTATATTAATAAGTGTTGTGAAACAGGCTCGAAAGTAGTTAACATTCGTAAGATGTTAATAAAGACATATGTTGCTGTGCGGCAGCATGTTTGTGTCTATGTAAATTATGTCTTGAGGAGACCTGACATGACAGTTGACTTACTTTTAAGAATAAAGAATACAGTGAGGACCACCGAAGCAGCTAAGCCGATGAGGATGATTACACTGAGGAACCAGCAGAGGATTGCCGACATCCCTCGACCACGACAACATTCTTCCTCTGATTCAGATCCGTACTCTTCCTCGTATATGGCGTCATGAAATGCTCTCTAAAAATAAAACAGAGTCTCATAAATTTTAAATTACTAGTATCTTATAGTTCTCAGGAACGGGAACAGTCATCAAATTGCTTTCAACAGTTCAGCGCGAACATCAACACAGTTTTGATTCTTACCCCAAAATTCATAATAATATGCTTGACTACAATGGAAAACAACTATAGTAGATAC
>JAAXYV010000853.1:0-10825 GCA_036851875.1 Novacerus sp. FZ-2019
CAACAATGTAAATAGGCCTTAAAATTAAATGTGTTCAATACACATTATTGATGAAAAAGTGTTAATGTTGTAAATATACATCTTATATGGACGTCGGAGTGGTAATTATCTCTAACTCAAAAGCTAAACAATAAATACTAAAGTTCTCAGTTTCAACTTCCATTGTGCACACGTCAATTTTATTTTTGAAAAAGCAAAAATTATGAAATTTTTGCTCTTTCACGAAAATTTCATGAGATTATTTATATATTAAATTGACTGGCAGTAAATCAATATTTTAATTAGGAATTGCATAAATCCGAAAAACTGTGAACTATGTTGTAATTTGTAACCTTATTTCGAATCTAGGTAGAAATAAGTATCATAATTTGATTTAACTTGCATCTACATAAAAGTTTATCTCTGCACACAAACTGCTGTTTGTTAATATAAATTTGTATGGCAACACTGGCACAAACTTCCACGTTCCTTTTTAGAATTAGAATTGCAAGTAAAAGTACAGTAGCGAAACTATACACTTTGAAGCTGAATGACTTTAATGTATACTGTTTGAGTAATTAACAAGCTTTTAATCTCTAATTGAACTTTTAGTTTCTGATGAAAGTGTTTACATCAACTGTTAAATTATACATTTAAATTATTTTCAGCTTATTAAAAACTCTCAAATCTTATTAAGTAACAAATATAAGCTCTCTTCGCAGGCACAAACAACCCATGTAGGAAAAATATCTGACTTTAAACTATATATTTTGTTGATTGTATAACAATAAGCTTGTTATTATCATACTTTTTGTTTGCTTTTTGTCAGCAGATGAAAGACTGTCGTCTCATCGCTGGGCTGCTTTACATTATTCGTGCAAGCTGTCCAAAAACCAAAGTAAATTACTGGGAAATGTGAACAAACTATCAAAAAAGTAAACCAAGAACAATATGAAATCAGAACGACGGATTAGGCGGGCAGGGTAGGCTTAGGCGATGACGTTGTATGAAAAAGTTTGTCACAAATCGTTGTAAAGCCATTTATTTCGTAAATACTGCACTAACTTTTGGATTAAATTTTGTGATGATTAAATGTGGCCACATAAATACTTGCATCCTATTTATTAGTTTTAACCAATATAATTCGTGTAATCTTCTATTACAAATATTAAATGCTAAGTACTTGTTATCAAAACCTCGTTTGGCTAATTTAATTGCTAAAAACAATATCTTTACATTTTCACTCACCCTCTGCAGTGCACTTGGTTTTATGTCCCGTCGACTCAGTCAGAAGTGATATATCTTATTGTTAATCTCATTCCTTAATTCTGAAAGAATCACTTTTGTTTTGATGAAATGTGTATTAATACATTTCTAATTAGGAACTTAATTGATGAATTGTGAATATATGAACGCTGGATGATAAGTTTACTATTAAAATGAATTCCTATATGATAAAATGAAGAAACTAGGATGCTTTAATATTATTAAAATTCATCACTGCCTGAATGATTGAGATCTTATAATTCTTACTTATTATTGTTGACTGGACTTATTGCAGGAAAGTGCATGTGTACATTAAAATTAGTGCATACTATGTAATCCCAAATATAATAATACCGAGTAATAACAAATCACAAATACATTATTACTAATAAACTAATAACATGCTATTTCAATATTTAAGTTCAAAACATAATATACAACATAACTCGAAATAGTTTGAATTTAAATCATGTTACGTATGCTGCGCTGTTGGGTAATCATATTTTGTTTGACGACCATTCAAGAAGAAAACAACAATATCTGAGAAACTGGAAAATTTTCGTTCGCCACAGTGTATAAATTTATTAATGTTGTAGTTGTACATCTTATAGGACTTTTCTCTTATTTCTGTGGATAAACAATCTGACCTTTTGAAATGATAAGACAGTAATAATTAATAAATTGGGGTTTCTTCTAATTACAATACAAAATACAAACTGTGCAGTACAACTTTACATTCTTCAAAGTTAGACTAACCTCGTTCACAACCCTGTTTCATTTTGCCGTGCCTTCATATAAACATTTTTCTGATTTCTAAATACATCGGTTCTAAAGTTAAACAGGTATAGGTGATTCGGCAAACTAGGAAGACGACTTTTAATGTTTACTAAGTTAACGAGAAAAATTATTTAACTCACTGGGTTATTTCAAATGGTTAATAATTCGCAGTTTTAATGGAAATGGGTTCACGTAGTATTGTGTTGGGGGATATGAAGTAGCAAAAAGTGAGAATGTAAGTTCCACTTACTTTTCCAAGGGTAGCTAGATTGTAAATAATTTCATTCATTGGCCAATAACTAAAAATGTGCTTGAATTCAAGTCAGCATTATTTATTTTTCAGTCTGGTTCACTAACAACTTTTCAAATAGTGAATACATTTTTTTCAAATGAAACAAACTAACTAGTTTCAAAACTTACGTATACGTTACGTTTAATACATACTGATATTCTCATCAATTCACTTACCTTTTTGTTTTCGCTTTATCTTAGACGCTGGAATAAAACATTTTCTACCACTTTTAAAGTAACAAGCTTTATTGAGATTCTCTTGAAATAGAAGCATATTAAACTACACTTGGCTGATATTATTATAACATGAAGAAAAAAAATTAACTCGTGCAGCCCGGATATGATAACATAATGTACAAAATTGGACATCAACACCAATTCACACATCGACATTTTATTTGAACTCTATAAAGGATGAAGTTGACTGCAGTTCCCATCTATTTAAAGATTACAAGCAGATAGTAAACAGATAATTATAAACTAAACAAAGTATTAATTTGTACACACAAAAATGAACATAATTATTTCTCTTCTACTAAATACACTACTCAAAGAGTTCCGCGTCGAAAGTTAGTCGAGAATTTCAAGTTTAGCAGGTAGTTTTTTAACTCTTCCAGCTCTTGCCTCGTTGCACACCTGTCCAACGATCATATAAATCTTTTTCTGAGTGTAGGTTGGTTCAAACCCACTTGTCATTATGAAATCTAACAGTAGTCAAAATATATCGATTTCGTCAACAATAAGTCATACAATAAAATGTAAAAATCATAAATAACATACCAACAATAGCTTCCAATGGTTCAGGTGGAAGCCTATCTTTATAGTATTTCGTACCAAACGGAGAAGCCGAAGCCAAAAGAGCGTCCTCAAAAATCAATGTAGTCAATTTTCTGGTTAGACGAGTTGACTTTCCGCCTAGTAAAAAAATAAAATGTTGAGAATACTTAAAACTATCTTCGATATTACATTTTAAGAAAGCGTTCGTAAACTTTACCCGTTCGATAGATAATGCTTAGCAGATGCTCTTGGTTGACTTTCACATTCGGAAATGCATCACTCAAAATCACCTTCAAACATTCAACAATCACTTTAAGCACTGTAGTTTCATAATTAGTAAGAACTTCATCCAGAGTTGTTCAAATTGATTAGTCTGTTTACCTTTCCTTTGGAGTCAACTTTTCTGGCTTGAACTTTAGCTGCAAGAGTTTGTAAAGTAGCAGACTGTCCCTCATCTGCATAAGTAGCAGTGCCAGTCGGCTTCAGTTTTTCAGGCACCTTAATAACCTTCTTAGGAGGGCTTGAAATCGGTCGTTGCTTTTTAAGTATAGCCGGAACATTAGTATGAGGAGTGAACTCGGCATAACGTCGAGGGAGAATGTGACGACGACCCCGAGTTGTGTATGTTACGGCTTGTTTCTCTGTTTCAGATAATGATGATGATGTAGGTATCTGATTCACTGAAGTGGCTGAATTAGATTGCTGTAATGCAGACGACGATGAGTGTGCAGTGTTTTCCCCTTCTTCCATTTTGTCATCTGTTGTTTCGGTAACCGGCTGTGGAGAAGTTTTAGATACAGGTGTAGCTACGACTTCAGATGAATTCAATTCCGTAGTTGACTTATCTACATCCATATAATTATCCTCAGCTTCTTTTTTGATCTCCTGGGTACCCATGATTGAGATGACGGTCTTGTCTTTTTCCACCTTGGTGCATTTGACAGGATTAGAGGATTCTTCCTGCACAGTGGCTGATGCAGCTACGTTTGCTTTTACTGGTAAAGCAATTTTTGAAGGTGGGGCTGACGTATCTTTTTCTTTAGAAACTGATTTAGACTGTGAAATAATTTTTCCAACCTGACCTTTGGGTCGAACCATTGATTTTGCAGACACATATTTTTTCCCAGTTGCTGGCTTACTGCTCATAGCAGCAGCAACGGCTGACGTAAAAGTCGCTGGACGAGGCGGCTGCTTTGTATGATTTTCTAGTTTTAACACTTTGGCTTCCATGAGAGCTATTCTCTGTCGCAAAACTTCTATCTCATCTAAAATTACATTGTATTTTGATCATAGAACTTCATAAAAGTATATGCATAATATATTGTAAGAGAGTGAAAACTTAATCAACTTACAAAAGGGATTATCATTGTCATTCCTATTTTTTGAAACACAAAATAAACACAAATCAGTAAATGCTACATATTAAGTATTTGTGATTAAAATAAAAGAAAACGTTTTCTTACTCCCATTCGTGTTTTCCATCATTTTGTCCTTTTGGAAAAGTTAACCCTGAATATGTAATAATAAATTTATCAAAAACATGGAGATATGAAAGAATCGACATAGACAATCCACAGGCATACTGCAAATGCTTGATTTATTAGTAGATATTGGAGAAATCAATTCGTTTCTTAATTTTTTTTGAAATTTTGTTTTACTAGTAACAAATTAATACTAAATTATTTCAGAAAAAGGAATGTTTGTTATAATAAAGCAACCAATTTTTCTATGCATGTAAAGTCTAGAATAAATAACATTCATAATAATGTATATCAGCAATGTATTTTACTAAACGAACAAGAACTGTGTTTTCCTACCCATCATTAGGTAGCAGAAAAGAAATGCGAAACATTAAACACAGGGTATTTCATTTAAATGTGAAAAGATTTTTGGAATCAAAATTTTGAAGTCAAAATGCGGCTGTGTAAAAATCAGTCATAGCCATAGACAGTCATTCAACTAGGTAGTAAATTGAATCCAAAATCCAATCTTAACTGTTAAATAAACATTCTGGATATATTAATATTTTGTAGTCACAGATATTTTTCAAGTAAAATGTATTGTTCTAATATATCCAGGATTCTAATAAATACATAGTACTCAAAATCATAGAACAGCAATACGTAGGAGTGTGAACATTAAATATCAAGCAACATTTAATCCGGTACAAGGTACCTACAGGTATCTTGTATTATGAATATCGTATCATACAGCATGATTTTTTCGATAGTTTCATGAGGTATGAAATTAAAGCCATTGTATGATATTCTAACATTGAACATGGAATTAAACTGTGTACATGTACACAACAAAATTAAATCAGGGACTCACCAATAAAACTTTTTCGTTCATGTATTCTAATAAGTAGGCAACAGTTAATATATGAAATAAATAACCGGAGCAACAATAACCATAGCCAAGCCAACTCCACTCTACCAAATTTGATAACTTCAAACTTACCGAACTGACATTCAATCCACATTTTCAGCATGTTGAAATCCGATTGAAGAACCGACACTTTTGAGTATTTTCTTTCCAGATAGGACAAACGTTCTATCAGACTACCCATTTTTAATAAAGCTTAGCTTATGTTTGGGATATTGGTTTGTATTTCTAAAATTAAAATACTTTTCCAGTCGAGATATAGGACAGTGAGAATGAGAATAAAACGGTAAGCATGAAAACGTGTATAGAGATAATTTGTGTACTGCATACGACGATTGAGACTGAATCTATGCAAATCGTAAGAGGATCTTGCATGTGAACAAATACTAAATTGCTTTGTAAGGATACGTATAAATTCTCTTTGAATACAAATTGGACCAAAAGTTAAAGTTTCTACAAGATACTATTAGTACTGCACAGCAATAAAGTTCAAAGTTGCAAGACATATAAATGTTTTAATATAGATATTGAGTTCTCAACGCTATTTGTTGATATTCACTCCAGCTCCAGTCTGTCTGATACGCCAAAGCCAACCAGCACAGCAAAACAAATCGGAACAAGCAGAAATCTCTACTCGCAGCCTTCGCAGGCAGATCCAAGCCCAAGTCCCTGTGGCACGCGTAGCATATGACACCCTTCCTTTAACTGATTCTTTGTATTTCGAGAAGCCACAAGCAGAGAAACTACGCGTATTTTGGCTACGTTTCTATGTATACTCTCTCGTTCGTTATTTCTCTACTGAAACTTCACGAAAAGCTCCTGATATTCACGTGGGTGATTTAAAAATATTTTTCCACATGCCCTGCATAGCCTGCTGCTAGCTATTGGAGTCAGTGCAGTCTGCAACAGTTTCTGATACCGAGAGGTAAAATTTCGTTCTGAAGAAATATTATACTACCTAGGTAAGGTAGCAACCAGGGTGTTTGGAGAACGTCTAACTGCAGCCGGCTCTTAAGAATTCAATTTACAAGCGTTCACCTTTCAGTCTCATTTTCAAAACTGGGTAATCTTTGGGAGGTTTCGTATTTTGTAAGTTGTATGTACCTTAGGATGAACTTGGATTTCAGTTCGGATCTGAATTCTACGTAATACTAATTTATGTTTGTTGAGTATTTTGTATTCAACTTTTCTTGATTTAATTAACTGTCAGCGCAGTGGTGAGGTGAGGCGAATTCTATAGGATATTGTAATTGTGATAGCTTTATTGTCAAAAACATCAGACTGCACATAAAAAACAATCTTATTCCCATGAATCGACAATTATATTCGATATAGGACAAGAAGGACTGAACGAGAAACGAATTCTTCTGCTGACCGCAATACCGGCCGAGTTCGTGAGTACTCAATAATGTCAGATAGGTTTAGGGCACATGTCAGATAGAGTCAACATTATTTATCATTGTCATTGTGTAATAAGGTCGAAAGATAAGATGATAAAGACGGAAGTACCGTACGCAGTGGCGGGTGCCAATCAGCCAAGTTTCAAAACAAATCGTCCTGTTCGGGAGGTTATATTTTATCGACAGAATCGAAAAGGAAAACCATTAAAGGTAAAGTTGTTAAATGTTGTGAAATAATTGTAAGATATGTGATATGAGATTTCAATATTACGTATGGTATAAATTGTGAATGATTTAAAATATAGATCTCTCGGGAAAAATATCTTCGAGCTGATATTAACTGCGGTTCATATGGATGTGCCGTGTGCCCTGTAACTGAAAGAGCTCAGTATAAACTGGAGGATAACCCCCCAATTTACTCTAATCATTTTAACTGCAAACATTACCTGCTACCAGATGCTGGATTCATTTTACGTCAGGTAGCTGAGGGTTATAATTTGAAAACCTTGATTTGTACGGTTATGAATTTTGCTTTATGTTTTACTTCCATATTACATGCAACTTTAGATTGACGTAGTGGAAGAGTTGAGCAATGTAATTTTGCTCCAGAATGTTATGGAAGAAGTTTGGCGACGTAACGTAACCAAATACAAGAGAGTCCGCGATGGTGTCAAGAATAGGAAATGGGTGTACTTTCTCAATGAACATCACAAGTAATTATATCTTTTGGAATGAATAATTGTAAACGTAAACCCACAGTTACAAAATTCGTTATTCTAATTCCCCCTTGCAATTCCTCAAAATTTTCCCATCACCTCATCCTGTGAAACAGAAATTTTTAAACAACTTTGTTTTGATTTATATTCCCTTTACTCTGTGTTGTACTTCCTCTTTACTTTTTCCATTTACTTCTTGTGATTTCCTTTGCATTCTGTACTCTTTTCTCCCTTCCCAACATATTTTCCCCCCTTTCCTCTTTAGTCCTTTCGTTTCTCATGCTCTCTTTCCCCCTTTCTTCTCTTCTCATTTTCCTTTCCCCTTCTTTTCGTTTCCCAATTTCTTTCTTTACTTCTTTACTATTTCCCTCTCTTCTTCCCCTTTCCTTTGTTTTCTCCATTCCCCTCTCTTCTCACTCTCTTTCTTTCTTCCTTCATTTTCGTCCGTTTTTCCCCTGACCCTATTTTTTCACCTTCCAATTCTGAAAGCGAATAAGAAAGATTGCTCACCCATTCTTAATCCATAGACAGTATTTGACAGAAATTCTACTTCTACTGACCCGTATGTTGTTAATTGCTAAGTGACCCAATTTCATACAGAGACACTTATGTCAGTCGACTACCATCCGAAACAAATGAAGATAGAAATCACCGACAGTTTCTAACATGCTATCAGTACTTTGAACAGCATTTCTTTTCTCGAGGAATTAAAGTTGTTATATTAAGCGACGATCCAGAGTTTAAATCTAAAATCAAAGTCAAACCGGAGTATCCGCTTATGTTGGCTACTGGACAGGAATATGTGGAGACAATGACAGATCAGTTTCGAGAATTGGAAGATAAGCTTTGTCGTATTCCTTACAATGAAGATGAAGGTAATACTTGATTTTAAAATCAAAATAGTACGAAGTTAGCTTTCTCAAACACTAAAGTTATTTCTAATCAAATAATTTTGATGTCAATATTTGTGGTTTCAGCCGTCACCAAATACACCAGAGGACTTTTCGCTTTTCCACCACACTTGGACTTAAAAATTGTGCAAAATGAAATTAAAATGGGAAATATCTTTCAAGGAGCATATCGCTGCTGGAATTTTTATGAAGGAACAGTTAGGGTTGGTGGAGATCAAGACAACGTTAAAGGAATGAGCAGGGAAGAGCTAGAACGTAATGAAATTTTGATTCAAGGATTAGAGAGTGTCAATAGAGCCACTGATGGGGATATCGTTGCAATAGAAATATTACCAGAGGATCAGTGGTCTGTTCCTTCCGGTTTGGTTGTGGTGGAGCCACTAGAGCAAGAAGCACCTCTGACATCTGATAAGTTAGTACAAGAGAAAGACGAAGAAGAAGCAAGTGCAGTGGAAGAAGATGGTGGCACAGAAGAAGAGGAAATTTTGGCAGCCGTGGCTGAAAGCACTAAAAATGAAACAGATAATAAAAAACGAAGAACTGGGAAAGTAGTTGGAATTATTCGCAGAAAATGGCAACCTATATGTGGTATTATTCGAAAGAGCCACTTAGAAGGTAGTTCATTTCACTTTTTTCTGCCTGACAACAAGAAGTTACCTAGAGTTAGAATAGAGACGAGAAATGTTGATCGCTTTGATGGGCAAAAAATCGTAGTGCAAATTGACCAATGGCCAGTCACTTCCCGCTATCCAGTGGTATTAAAATGTTTTATTTCAAGAAAAAAAACTTCGAAAATATGTTTTGTAGATTAATTTTCTTTGGGTAGGGTCATTACTTGAAAATATTGGGTCCAGCCGGCACTATTGAGACAGAAACTGAAGCCATCTTACATGAGCATGGAATTCCTCACGATCCATTTTCTAAAGCCGTTGAAGCTTGCTTACCTTCATTACCTTATCAAATCGACCCGGCTGAGTACGCCAGGCGAAAAGATTTCAGAGATATTGTCATTTGTTCTGTGGATCCTCCAGGGTGTACGGACATTGACGATGCATTACACTGCTCCATAAATGAGGATGGTACTTTTGAGGTTGGAGTGCACATTGCTGATGTTTCTCATTACGTTCTCTCTCAAAATGCACTTGATAATGAGGCAGCCAAGAGGGGAACTACAGTGTACCTTGCTGACCGACGAATTGATATGATACCTCGTAAGTGTGGCGTAAAAAGTTGTTTTCCCTCTTCAAGCAATCTATTCATTTTAAGGTGTTTGAGTTCGTGCGTCATCCGGAATTCATATTCTTTCATTATTTAAAATTCGTTATACATTTCCAAAAATAAAATATCAGTCTGTAGGAATCATATTATTGTCTCTGGTGTACTTAATTTTGTGCTGCTTGGTTTTCTAGCGCTTTTGAGCTCCAATCTCTGCTCTCTTCATTGCGGAACAGAGAAACTTACTTTCTCAGTTATTTGGAAGCTAAGCGCTGCCGCACGTATCTTGGACACAAAATTTTATAAATCAATTATTAAATCCAAATCAGCATTGACATACGCTGAAGCTCAGGCCCGTCTCAACTCCCCTGAGGCAACGGATCCCGTTTCATTATCATTAAAAAGGCTGAGTGGTTTGGCCCAAATTTTAAAAAAACAGCGGTTTGATAAGGGGTGAGGAGGAACTTGTATTTTTTTACTAAAATTAATGTAAATGGGTGTTTAATTGCTATGTTACTTTTAGAGCTTTGATGTTATCTGCTACTGAAGTTAACGAAGAAGGTGAAGCCGAGGATGATTGTGATGAGTCTCATTCAATGGTTGAAGAATTCATGCTGCTTGCAAATTGTTCTGTGGCTCAGTTTACTTTGGATTCGTTCAGAGAATATGCACTTTTGCGAAGACATCCTGTTCCACCACCTGCGAATTTTGGTCCACTTCTACAGGCAGCCAAGTCCCGTGGGATTACCATAATTGTTGATGAAGGATCAAAGGCGCTCAATGATTCAATTGAGCAACAAGCGGATGAAGTGAAAAGCATTCTCCGAGTTTTGACTACTAGATGCATGACACAAGCTTTATACTGTTGTTCCGGAACTACATCCGCCGATGAGTATGCTCACTTTGGTCTTGCTGCTCCTTTGTATACTCATTTTACGTCTCCTATTCGAAGGTACCATATTATGATACATATACTGCACAGATTCTTTACCTTACTAAATTATGTATCTGTTGTACTGACCATTAAATGGTCAGTATAACATAGTATAAATAGGATTTATCCTACCATTTCACGTAAGCCTAATGTCTAGGATATAGGCGAAGTGCC
>JAAXYV010000854.1:0-10821 GCA_036851875.1 Novacerus sp. FZ-2019
GGTCTATAACTTTTGGAGCAATACTCAATGATGATAAATATTTCAATGAGAGAAAGGTAACAGAATTGCTACAACTTCGAAACAGTTTAGTTTTTGTCCAAATGGCCATTACTCTAAAAGTCACAGAGGTTTAAACCTTCTCATATTCTTAAGGCGTTAAAGTATAACACAGTTGCAGGTTAAAAAATATGAGTTATCTGAAACGCCGAAACCCTCTATATTTAGTACCTCCTTCATTTAATGTGTTACCTAATTGGGTCCTGACGGAAAAGTTACGAAAATATAGGATGGGAGGAAATGTACGACATGGGTATCTTTCAGTCAAATCGGACAACGCAAATCCAGTGAGGTCTTATAGGAGAGAATAAACGGAAAAATTTCATTTAAAAATTTTCAAATTCGAAAACTCAATGTTTTGAAAAAAAAAAGAAATTGTCGAGGGTTGTAATCATTCAACTCGCAACCACTCAGTCAGGTTTTAGGAGAGAAAAAACAAAAAATGATTAAAAAAATTTCAAGTTCGAAAATTCAAAATTTTGAAAAAAACCTGAAATTGATTTTTAAGTTTTGTAATTTTTGAATTTCAAAAATGTATAACTTTTTTACTATACGATTTCGGTGTAAAATTTCTTTAGATTAGTGATTAGTGCAGAATAAAAGTTTCAGTAAGATCGGACAAGGTATCAAAACCAATTTTTTAAATTTCAAAAATTCATAACTTTTTTTTCTATGTTTGCGATTCAAAATTTCTTCATATTCGTAAACCTCAAATTAACATAGAAAAAGTTTCAACAAAATCAGACACGGTTCGGAATACCAAACTTTTTCTCGAAGTTTCTGTCGTTTTACGGAAAAGTATATTTTTGGAACCATAAATCTACCCCAACCGGGACCACTCATTCCCGTCTTTGGAAATTGGATGTTTATTCACTTTTAGCAAAAAATATACACTCGTTTTGCAATTTGTTTTCTTCATTTTGGACAAAATCTACAGTTTTTGTCAGGTTTTAATTCTTATCGGAGAAAGTAAAACCAACAAAAAGCAGCATACAAATGTGTAGTCCTCCAGGTCAACTTCCTTCATTGGTTTTTATAGACATACCCATTACACCAAACCCCATTGTGTCAACAACGGCAATTAAATAGACGTACACTGTAAAGCATGAAAAGAGATAATTGTTCAATGGGTTATGCAGTGATAGCCCGGTAGTGGCTTGGCTAAGAGATTGAACGATTGCCCTTAGTCATAAAATTGTAAGAGTAAAATATCACTCTGTCCACGCAGCACAGCCAAGGAAAATCAGCTCAGAGTGCCATTGTACGTTGGGACGATAAACTTTTATTATCTCAACTTGATTAAATCACTTTCCTGAGAATTACATTTTTAAACTTTATTGTTGCTCTTATGTAAACCGTATACAAAAATGTATGACCAAGTGTATTGTATCACTTGATCTAATGTTTAACACAGCTAATGATAATGGATTAACTACCGTGCTGTACAAACATTTATGGTGCTATTTCCCAACTTAATTAATTCTAGAGTTTTGGACAGTATAGTGCATACTCTTTACTTTATTTAATGTTATTTCCTTCCACCTATTAAATTTTATCAGGACACTAATACTACGACTCACTTCTGAACACCTTTTAGCATTCAGGGCTACTTCTCCTCTTCACACTAGACTGTTTACATTATTTCAGTTTTAAGTAATCAATAGCACAATATCATTGCGTAGAAATAGTGCCCTGTAACTACAATTAACGATAAGTGTTCGTTTAGTTCACCTACTTACTCTATTAATTATAAGTGGAGGCAAGTGTTATTGTTTATTAATAATACGAAAGTATCCAACTTTTTTCACTTCACTCCAACTAACTGCATGACACCAGTTAAGATAATGTGACGCACCTTATATTGAGATGGATGGCATTGAGTAACATAGGTATATGTAGGAATCAACTACGAAAAGATTCGAATATTGTGTCGCCCACCATTATACCGTTCCTGTTGTACGTAATACTCTATTTACCTTGGTTGTATGTAAGTGCTGGAAAATTCTATATGGTATAATGGCGTCATAACAAGCTCGGCTTCAACACCGTTGAAACACAAGAACGCTCAACACAAGCCAAGAAATGGCAAGAAACTGCAACTCCGAACAACATCTAGTGATAGGTGGGGAACTAGACATTCAATGACTTTCTGTTCACTATTATTCTATCTGAACCTAAACGATACAATATATACTATATACTACCTACATACAATAATACTAATTAAAAAGAAACGGGTATTAAGACAACTAAGAAGAAGGCACTCGTACCAATTAGAAGGAATTGAACATTTTTACCTCACAAAACGAAACATACTGGGGCGGGAAGAAAATAAAAGGGTCACTGCATTTTAAAATTAAAATGTATATTTAAACGAACAACACGACAGAGGGATTAAGCTTAGAACAAAAATGTTAACTTCTTTAGTATTATTGAAAATGCATGGACATCATTAAGGATGTGAGTGGATAATCCACGGTAACTATTCGAAGATTAATCCCTCCCCTCCGATCGTGCAGATGATGACTGTTGATTAGGGAATGGAATTAGAAACGGCCGTCTTCCACCAGAAGATAATCGATCATAAACACTTCGAAAAATCACTTCAGGAGAAGCCGAGAATGGAGTTGAAGATGAGTGAGGGTGTGAATGTAAATGTGGCTCCTGTAATCTTCCTTCTTTAAGCCATTCACGCTGCTTGGACCGATAGAAAAACCAAAACACCGTCATTACGCCAAGTTGAAGCAGAAGCACTGTGATAATTGCAACCACAACACTTCCCTTTGTACTGCAAATGTAGCCATCAGGGTTGCCGACACCTATTAAATTCATATTTACAAATACACCTAGTTCACAAGTAATGAAACTAATTAAATGAAAATGATTAATCCATCAAACATAAGTGCAATTTCCTCTTCCCATATATTCGATTGTATTGTATTCGCTCTTGACAACAATTCTTATTTAAACCAGGCAAAGTGGTCAATACAGTATTAAAGTGCATGTTGCACTTAAAACCGGTTGTTCGATTTTGAATAATGGTGGTTTTACATCAGATATAAATTACGCTGGTGCTAAAATAATATCTTATTATAATTGAAACTTGATTTTGGGCACTGAGAACTTGGCCTTCTAAGGATTTACGGAGCGAAAAGTGCAGCTTCAATTTTGAAAACCTGCTTAGCTTTTAGAAAAAATGTTCATAGGTTCTTGTCAAGGATGTTGGTCAGTTATTTAGTGAAGTCACTTTTGCATGCACTTTTCTAATTTCAAAAATTAGCTACGGAAATATATAAATCTGTATATTCATAAAAATGCGTCAAGTACAATAACAGAATATTTCATGGTCAGTGTAATATCTTTCGTTTTCCGCAATAAATACGAATCCGCAGTAAGAAACAGTCAAGACAAGGCGGTGCAGATAAGGGACAAAAGAGATGTACCTTTCCATAATGAGCGCTTCGGCTGGATATCTATCATGGGATTGGAAAGTGGACGTAGATCAAACCTGTCCATATGTATTATCACTGTGATGGCGATTATTTTTAAATGACTGTTCGAGCGTATTATGTCGCCCAATCACTTAGCAGGCTACGGCAGCAAACGTACATACATTGGGGGAGATAAGTCTATGATTTTGCCATTTTATATCACTTGAATAAAGAATCTAAACTAAAAAAACTAAACTACATCTGTTGCAGCCTGTTGATCCCTCATCTTTGTTTTCCGTATATAATATATGGGGACTTCTTACAGTTTTGTAACGCATTGGTTTGAACCGTATTTCAGTGATAAATATAAGTCGGTCCTACCTATCGATTTCTTCGATAGATAAATACTAGACTGAGATAGATCAATCGGATTTCTCTTTCCAATAAATGGCGATAGATAGTTCAAGTTGCAAATTCACATTTCAATAGATAGAATAGATAGAGCGCGAGTTAAACAGATATTGATAAATTGACTAAAATAAGCCTATCTCAACTACATTCGATTACCACAATAGTCTGTTAATAAGTAATTGAATCGATGTGCCACATGTACACCGATCAACCTCGACCTGGACGTGTTGTCAAATGAATAATGCGAATACAATACAATACAGTACATTCTCTAGAGTACTGAACTATACTGTGGCTTTTAAGCCGGTGTATTTAGTTCATTACTCTAAGGCTAAAAAAATTGCATATTTAAGCTTAAAACCCTTGACGTATAACTTATACACGTCTGTAAGATTTTAACACTTCTTAAACACATACCTGGTGTCATCCTTGCTGGACCGGCTCCGAAAGATCCAGTTTCATTAAAGCGACGACGTATTCCACTCTCCATTTCATCATTAGTTAAAGGTACATTGTCGTCCAATTTCGGCAACACCACCAACTGAAAGTACATATATTCAACTAAATTTTTAACTGATCCTTACATGTCTGTAAGCGATTTTAATCTAGCCCTTCCTGAGGCAACGTTGAACGTGTTTGACAATTGTCACTCACACCCAAACAATTTCGTTTTAATAAATTACCAAAATATTCTGAAATGACATCCTCAGATATCATTTTTATATAGTTTAAACTTCGTAGTTTACATGCTTAAAATTTAAAATAAATTAATTGGCGGTTCAGTCTCACACTAAAGCTTCTCATTATTATTTATGTATTATGTATTTATTTATTATGTATTTATTATTTATTTATTATTTATTCATTATTTATTCATTATTTATTTATTTATTATGTATTTATTATTTATATATTTATTTATTGTGTATTTATTATTTATTTATTACGTATTTATTATGTATTTGTTATTTATTTATTTATTGAAAAGTCACATACAGGAACAAATTCGGTGATTATAATACAAAAAGTAAAGACGAGCATCCGTAGTAAAAGTTACAGTGTGAGGACAGAGGCATAAATAAAATAGAAGTGAAGATACGTAAAAAGGCAAAGATTAGATCTAATAGACTAAATTAAAACAGAAGGTTTTACTATACTAAATACTAAGGTTATTTATTCTATTTCCATAAGACGACTGAGAAGTTCATTAATCCATATGTATATCGTATCTTTAAAACAAACAATACACCCTATGAAATCAAATACAATTTCATATCCATTTGATTAGAAATTGTATGGAGTTATTAATTGCATATTATGTTTGTACTACTTGCCTTGCATGCATGCGTGATTAGTGTTTACAAAACTTTGTAACTAAAAATGTTCAAGGATATACAATGCATGTCGTGTGCTATTCATTTATGCATAATACTATAAACTCAACAATCTCTGCCTTTGAGACAACTGTTACTGGGCAAATATATGTGGCATATCATTAATTAATTTAAGTAAGACAATGGTTAATATTGACAATTTAGAAAAATGGAAAATATTGTATGGTAGTCATTCATATAATACCGAAAAGCATATGACGTGGAGATTGTGACGAAATGGACTCCTTACCACTAATATTGCTTGTTCCATGGAATTAATATATATAAGAATTCTTATCCATTCTGTAGCTTGCAGCTTAATAAATCTTATGATATTATTAAATACCGTGTTTCAACATTGTCTGGAGTTCTTAGTTGGATTAGGAAACTAAATTAGTAGAAGAGTGTTAGTATTGATGTAATACATGGTACAAAAGATTCGGTAGCTGTTAATACAATTTTATTTTTGTATCATGTATTTGTGTATAAATGCTGGATTCATAAAATAAATAATATAAGTGGACTGTGGAGTGTATAATAGGGTGGAGCGAAAAAATATAATTTATTTAGTTTGGTAATTTCGTGCAAAAGTTGAGTGCTGAATTACTTAGTAGGTATCGTGGTTTTTTTTTTTTACTTTGGATACTGTTTTTTTTAACTCCCTAACTAGCTCCTCGACTTTTTTTTCATTCAACATTGCTCATACATGAGGGAACGAAAAGATTTTTTTTTTAAAAGAAAAAGAAAAAAACTATTTATCTTTGTAATACCGCGCAAAAGTTGCGTTTTGGATTACTTAGTTTCGTGGTAATTGTGTTTTAAATTCGAATGATTCCTTCCTCGTTTTTTTTTTAAATTCAGGTTTTCTCTCATTTGAACAATAATTTGAATAAGTTATCATACCAAAATGAAAGTATTTCGAAATTTAAGATGCATTGAAGTAGGTAAATGTGTCTACTGAGAATAGCTTTTGGCCTTTAACTTTGTTAATATTATATGAGTACTGTAAAAAAAATTATATTTAATAATTAATATACATTTTCAATTGAACAGTGTTTAAGACCGTTTAAGCGTAAAATATTTTTTTATACACAGGAAACGTGTCATAGTTTAGCCTATCCAACCTTCTCACAATCGTACCTTGGATTGTATCGGGATGGCTCCAGGGAGGTCCGGCACTGGTTTTGAAGTGGTAGTTGCAACTGGGGAACTTAAAGCTGATGGCGTAGACTCCGAGTGAGTAAACTGAGTTGTATATCTTCCGGTGGTGCTGGAAGTTGGACTATCTGAGCCTGTTGTGATAGTGACAATAGTAGAGTTTACTCGAGCGATTGATCCTAGTCGATTTTCGATATCTGGACTCCGATTCGATGTTTCAGAATCTAATAAAATCAAATTCACACATAACCTTACAGACATGTACAAAAAATGTTGTGAAGGTAATTCCAAAAACATCTTAATATATTGAAAATATGTATATAATATGTAAAATGTATGTGTAAAATATGTAATATGTTAAAATATTAAATCAGCTGAAAACTAAATGCAGTACCATACATTACCTCGTTTGTGTTTTAATACAATCATATATACATCATTAATAATACGTGACCGTGACGCATTATGATTCAGTCAGAGGGGGTATAGCATTACTGGGTATTACATCCGGATGAACCACTCAATCTCTCTCAATGCGTAATAAGAGTGTGTTGGATAATTGTGTGTTCCAATTTACAAAAGAATTCTAATTTCACACTAGTTGCGCCCCTATAGATAAGAGATACAGAGAAACACAGAAGGAAACAGACAGAGAAGTACAGTAGTGATGGAAAGAGTGACAATGTTGGTAAATAATGGTGGCAAACTTCAATGCTAGAGCACCCTCTTTTCCGATAACTGGCTTCAAACCCCGCTATCATCTTGCCATTCACTAAATTATTCCTAATACTTGAAAATTCGGAGACCATACATCATCGAAAAATTAATGCCATTAAAGGCTAAAACTGAAATAATGTTGTAGGTGAATATTAGTTCACTGCTCGCTGGGTTTATTAGAATCAGGCATTTGGACAACCAAAATAAGGATAATTATCATTAATCATACGGACTCGAAACCGTTTTCCATATATCAATTCATGCTAGTATAATACAGGTAAATGTGGTGATGAATCGAAATACCTGAGATTATTTTCTTAGTCCTTGACCAGAATTCATTAATTAACTCAATCCAGGCAAATACTTTCATGCCTTTCCAACCCGTGCAAGAGGTACGATAACTACACGTACATTGCACATAAAACAGGACACTTGCTGACTACAAAGAAACAGTGTAGGTAATGGTCGAAGACTTACAACAGTTAAGTTGGGATGATACTACCTCCATTTATGTGTACAATCATTAATTATATCTCGTTCTGAGATGATTATAATATATTTGATACGTACGTCCTAGTTCTGGAGTTTTCCTGTCCAAATTATTACCCCTTTTGCCGTAGTGGAAAAGGTTATATTTGTAGGTATATTCATCCACACTTTCTGCTCCTAGGCTGGAATTGGGGTTGACTAAGGAACTTGAACTGGAGATGGAAGCTACGGTTGCAGCAGGAATAGAAATCTCTTCAAGGCGATGATCTCCTGTTTTATTCATTTCCAGAGAACGTTTCTTCCGACCAAATGACTCCAGTCCCCCTTGACATCTAACCTACATTGCGGTAACAGAAATGACATCTTCAATTTAGAGTGTTTCCGTGAAATCTGACTCTTCATTATTACTAGGTAGCGGAAGCTACTTTATGCGAATGCTCTGTTACTCTATGTCTTTTTGTATGCTCGATAACTTTCGAACACGTTGACCGATTGACACCATTGTTGGTACACATGTTCTTTGGGCAAATGTGGAGGTCAAATTCATAAATGGACCATATTCACCGTAAATTAAATTGGTAAATGGTCAGCATACAACATTCCCATGATCCTACTCTAAGCTAATACCACTGACACTGTTCTACTCCTCTCCATATTATTCCATACATAGAATTACACGATTTCACCTTATATGTATACCTACTACATTAAATTAATTGTATGATTTTTCTGCATAATCTATTATCTACAAATGAAATCATCTCCGTCCTAAGAACACTGCTTACTGACCTATCTCTAGTCACGGCTCCGCCATAATGTATGAAAAAACGAGAATAAATACAGAGGTTGGTACTCACAGGTTGACATAGATCTTGGCAGAACTGAACAGTGGCTACAAAGTTCACCGTCGCCGTGGAAGGGAAACGGAAGGCTTTGAAGTCGGCAAAAAGATTACGCGTTCCTCTCTCGGCCTCTAGTCCTGGAAACACGTTCGGATCTCTAGCACATCTACACAACCATTTCAAAAAGCACACCAAAATTAAAATATAGCCTACAGAAAGTGTAGTTCCTCAGGATAAGCTTAATACTTATGAAATAACTAAGCAGGAATCAATTTTCCAATTTTCAAGATGAAGTGGTCAAGTTTTCAAACAATTTTTTTTATATTTCAGATTTTTCAAAATACTCTTAAAAAGTTCATTATTTACTTTTACTTTATTTTGAACTTTACAGAAATTGATACCCAATTTATAACAGTTTATTTAAGCGTCCGCACTGAACCAGTCCGCTGTACTACAGGAAAAGCTTTTAATTTGTCACAAGTAATTTTAAATAATAAATTACATACCTATATACATCAACCTCACTCTCAAAACTTACTACACTATAAGGTTGAAAGCATAAACCAGCAAAAAGGCGAGAGGTGAAAACAGTTACAATCTAAAGTTTAGATTCTAAACTATGATGCAGAGATTCTAATCTAAAAATTTAAACGAAAATGAAACAAATCGTTACTGAGACCACAACAACTGAGATATCATATTCGGGAATTTAGGTTAATACATTGTATTTCATTAAATCCTACGTTAATTTGCAGAGGAAGGTTAAGGTACAATACTGTCAGGAAGAACCAGTGCACCTGCTGCAGATTATATTTGACACGACAGGAGGAGGAAACTAGTGAACAATGAATCCCGACTATTAATGCAATAGAGTATTCAAAGAAGACAAGACTAACCCAATGTTGTCGATAAGAGTTAACAGCTCTCCATACTCTGTTCGAGCTTCCAGATTTCGTGCAAAAATTCCAAATGCACTGGATGCATCAATTTCGATTCGAAGTTGTAACTCTTCCCCAAGACCAACCACTGAAGCATCTTGTCCATTTCGCATTACTATTCTCATTCGAACATTTGGTGTTGGAGCCGTGTTCATTACAATGTTCGTTCCAGTTGGGCGAAACGGCACTCTACATACATTCAATTATATGAAATATTTAATACATATTAAATGATTGATTCCAATTTTCATTCATAATTGATTAATTACATCCTTTAAATTGCTGAATCTACTCCTTGTCTGAATTGCAATCCTTTTTTATTTCGAATTAAATACAAATCTTCCCTTCAAAATAATATTACCTTCACTGACAAACAATACTTCATTCCAAATGACATGTCATTTTTACTTGACATATACGAGGTCAAGGTCAGTGATTACTAAGGTCATCTCTCGTAGGGATTTACTTTGACATTTTATATACAAACAGAAAGCTCAAACTTTCCAAAACACTCCCTGTTGGTAATTGGTAATAGCTTTATTATTCAAAACATTAAATTCCACATAGGAGACAATTTTCTTTGCATGATCCAACACTATCATATCACAGACAAGACAACAAGGTATAATTTTCTGACGTTACTGTTTTTCGACTCATGGCACGTACTTACAAGCGTTCTATAATTTTGATTCAAAGCAACCAATCAGTTGCTGCTTAGGTGCTCAATAGGAACCATACATCCACGATATTTTAGGTATAATTAAGTTTGTGGAACGTTTGCTGTGTAAACCGAACAAATTACTAATTAAGATTGAATTGATACCATTCATAGTATTCTAGGTACACAATTGAGAGATGTCTCAGACTACTGATAATTTCATGTATCTTTACTGATAGATCCTGCATTTTCCATATAGCCTAGAATCATATTGCGGGCAGCGGCTATACCCACTTGAATTAAAAGTTCTTGTGTTATTTCTCGCTGGGATGTCCTATTCAGTTCTCTGGACACGTCCGTGGAACGAAGGTTCATCTTATCGAGATAAGATTAAGGATATTTGGGCTTTTCTTTCTACCTGAGACTCAGCGATGCCAAGTTGTAGGCAGACTACACGGTTCTTGTTCGACGAATAATAGGTATACTGCATACCAGACAACTTGAACCCTGTAGTCTGTCTACACCTTTCCGCTGAGTCTCAGGTAGAAAGAAACACCCAAGTATCTTTTCTCGGTTCAAAGCCTTTGTCCCGAAAAGTGTCCAGAGAACTGAATAGGACATCCCAGCGAGAAATAGAAGAACCCTTAATTTAAATGGGTATAGCCGCTGCTCGCTAATGGTTCTAGACGGTATGGATGGACGATGAAGGCTCTGTCTGTAAAGTAAGAAGAAACTCACACTACATAT
>JAAXYV010000855.1:0-10821 GCA_036851875.1 Novacerus sp. FZ-2019
CATTTGCCTTTCGTTATTTTATGCTCTGTTTAGTCGGTGAGGTGCAAAGATTTGTTGTATGGGAGTTGAGAAGGAGTCGCGTGAGTTTCAGTTGTAAAGGCAAATGCACAGCTTCGTAAAGGAAAGAAAGGCCATAGTATTTTTATTTTTGTGATTTTACCATTGTCTCCTCTCTTGTCAGTTATAATAAGGCAAAGTTGGGTGCAATGCAATGGGTGCCAATTCTTTTGGAGTGTACAAATAGTATACTATAAGTAGACTCGAAGGAGGAAGATAGCAAAGAACGAAAGAGAGAGAGAGAGAGGGGAAAAAGCATCGAGGATATTTTACGTTTGACTTGAGTGCTGAAACTAGTTTAGGTTGACTTGACAAACAGAGAGAGAGTCAGAGTTAGAATAGAAGTCGACGTCGAAAGTCGGCTTTTGCTCCACAACTCGTATGGCACCAAGACGACCGAGAGCATGAAAATAATGCAAAGAAAGAAACGAGACAGGCACTGCTGTTGCTGCTGAGAGTTTTACATTTTATAGAGTGAAAGGAGGGATGCGGGTTCAAATGAATAGTTTTCATCACATCGCATAGTGTCGGTGTCATCGTCACTGTGCAATGATGACTTTTCATGTCACTACCGGTAGACTGAGACTGACTATATGATGTGGTCTCCTACTAGGTTCTCAGTGTGTATTATAGATATGCCTTTTGTATGCCATGTTGTTCCGTGACTTGAGATGGAAGCTAAGCTAATTATCATTTGGAGTTGAGTTGAGTTAAATTAATTAAATTAAATTCAACGTGTTTGTGCTAATCAAGGGCGCTAACCTAGGGCTATACATATTACTAAATGTACACATTTTGTGTTATAATATAATAATGCAATTAAAATCGTGGTGTGGTTTTTGGCACTCCACCAGATAGATGCTGCATAAATGGGGAAAAGTTGTCTTGAGTTTTAGTGAAGGAAGAGGGAGGGAAGCAGGTATTAGTAGGTACTAATGATTGGTCTATATAGCAACCCCCTTTGCTAGCTAGCTGGCTAGCTAGTAGTATTTAATATAGAGAGGACGGATGACGAGAAGATTCTGCTTTGCCTTTGAATTTCAGCTTACTTTGTGTATACATGTTGTGTTCATATTATATGTATGCTTCTATTATATGTACCTATATATATTTATTTGTATGTATTTATATATATATATATACATATTGAGAACTTCCTCTCTCCATGAACAGGATTTAATTTAATTGCAAAATATTTAAATGGGCCAAATTTTTAGTGATCACACAGCACATGTGAATTTTTGTGGTGAGGACACGTGCGGTGATTTCAGTGTGCTGTTGCTGTTATTGTGCCAAGCAAGCTTTATATTATATGACACTTACTTTTAATGTATTTTGTGTTCATAGTGAGTAGTATATAATATAGTATAGGTTAGTACTTCCTACTACCACCTATTACTATCAAATATGCAAAGAGATCACAGATGAGCATTTTTCTCGTCATTTTACTTCTTTTAAGCTATAGCTACTTTCGTTTTGCACTGTAATAATAATGTAATACTCATTACTTGACATCACGTCACGTTTACTGTATACGCCGGATGTTTGACTGCCAAAATAAATTTTTCATGGAAATAACGAAAGAAGGACGTTGGAAGGAAAACTGAAACCAAACACGGGTGGAGATATGCGGGATAAAGAAAGAAACTCTCGTTCTTTAGTCTCCGGGTCTGCGTCTTTTTATGAATCATGAGTTTACTAATTTGGCTTCTGTTCTGTGTATGCATTTCCTTACGTTAGTAATATTATTATAGTTTAAGAGAAGGAAAGGAAGTAGTATACTATAGGGATTATATTATGATAAGAGAAGCACTGGAATGATTTACTTTTATACTGTTGACTGTAGAGTACTAATAAGAAATTCGTTCCTTTATGTCAGTAGTTGGTGTATGTATATGGTTCGTCAAACTCTAAAAATAAGTAAGGAAGAAAGAACTGATGCTGGCTGACATAAAGAGAAGACTTAAATTCTTTCTCATTCATGTCATCTCTGTAGAGCTGTGTAGTTTAAAAATTGAATTTCTTTTTTAGTATATCGTCAAAACCAATGCTAAAAATATACACAAGTGCTGCATCATTAGAATTGGATGGATAACGTAGAAAGAGTGAATATGAGTATGACTCGCTTCAGAGCAATTCGGGAAGACTACTATGATTAGTATTGTTGTTAGTATTGAAACTTGAAACTGATATCAGGTTTTCAGGACGAAACTAACTTGCTAAAAGCGTCCATTACTGAATCTTGTCGAGATTGTCTCTACTCTGGGATAATTGAGAATTGTCTACAAATGTATAACGTACGTAAATAAGAATAGTCAAGTAGGGAGGGAAGATTGTATTTATTCGGTTAAAAATTTTGAATGAGTAAAGTTTAGTTTACTTTTGTTTGTTACTGTTTGGTGGTGGTCTATGGAACTGGTATAGAGAAGACAGGAAAAACGGTTCTCTTTCCCACCATCCGCCCCACCAGTATCTGTATGATACGATACGATACTGCACCAGCATACATACCATGCCAACCGAAATGAAAGTAAAACCAAAACCTTTGCAGTAGGGAGAGAGTATATTATTATAGGAAAAGACTGTAAAGGAGAGTAGGACTAATGTAATGTGATGTAAAGATTTAGGTTAGTCGTGCTGGCGGTTGGTTGTTGGTTGATGAAAAAGAATGAGTCTAGTTCTCCTGGTGATATAATTCTGTTGGACTTGAGCCTAAAAATTGTATTTGTCTGTCTGTCTGTTCTACTGGTACATTCCTATAGGTATATGGAATGAGGTGGACAGACAGAAGGATTGGATAGGATAGGATGTTGATGATGATGTATGAGTAAATAAAGTTCCAGAATGGGTGTTGGTTATTATTATGTTAGTAGTATAGTTTAAGATCAATGAAATGATTTGTTACATACTTAGGAGCACGTGTATGTTTTTCTATGTGTTTTTGTACCATCTCATATTTATAAGAGTAGATAATATATTATATTTAGGAAAACCCAACATTCAACATTGATTTTATGGTTTTGATATAGTCCTACAGTGCAATACTAATACATACTGTTTACATATTGTTTTTATTGGTAGATAGTTGTTATAAGTAAGTCCTAGTGTTTTTATATTGTATACATATTTATGATGTATGCTTTGAGTTATTTTTTGGGATTGAATTATTGTGAAGAAAGAAAGAATTGTGGGTTATCATTTATTTTTATTTTATTTTTTTCGTTTTTGATTTCATTTCCTTGTTCTGAATGGATGCAATTCAATCCTCTTCCACTACTCCACTTGACTTGAACAGCCTTGGAACGGAAAATGTCGGTCAGGGCACACAGAGAAGATCTAGTTCACAAAGGGATTCTTCCTCCTGACACTCCGAACATGTTGCCAATGTTGCCATCCACTGACGATCCGGGTTAGTCAGCAAAATACATAATACTAAACGTATCTCTCTCTCTCTCTACATTAATATAGTATGTTTCCCTCTCTCTCTCTCTTTCTCTCTCTCTCTCTCTCTCTCTACCCACCTATTGATCTACACTACGTAGAACATGTAAATTAATGATTGTTAGACTGTAATAGTATTCTATCATCTATCTATATCATGCACTCATTTATTCACTATTATTAATAATCACTTCACTTGACTTCACTCCCTGTCTCTACTCTATAGATGAACTATTTCATTAAATTCACTTCCAATCACCTCACCATCACCGCTCGCTCGCTGTTTCACACACACTTCACTTCATAATTCACTCCACTTCACTGCAACCTACTGCATTGTAGTGTATTGTATTGTACTGTATTGTATCCCTAATGTAATGTAATAATGTAAAGTACTCCATACCTTCTAGTTGTTTATATCTATACACTTGAATCCAATTGCAGATATCTTTTGGAATATTACTTCTACTGTTTTACTCTTACTATTATTATTGGAGTTTATAATCGATGTATTGTATTGTAGGTATTGTAATCATAGGTTTATATATATAGGGAATGAATGCCATGTTTTATCTTTAAACATGGGTACATACAATATATTATAGTTATCATACAGAGGAGTTCAATATTTGGGCTTATTGAGAGCTTTGCTTTGATCTCGGTATCTAGATAATTAATTGCTTTTGCTTCCCATTGGTTGTTGGTTGGTGTAGTGTATAATAGTAAGTACTACAATAGTGCTTTGTATGGATGTCAGTTGTGTTCATTTAATTTCTTGTGGGGCTTTAATAATGCATGGGCGGTATTGAATTTATTGTGAGTTTTTTTTTGCAAGCTTTTGACTTGACATACTCGTCGTTCAAAGTTTGTACTTTTCAGATTCAGACTTTTACTCTACTTTCGAGTTTCTATATATACCTAGGGGAAGGAAAGGAGGAAGATGCCTAGTTTTATTTGTTTGTGTCTGATGAGGTACGAAAGGATTTGCTGGCTCGCATGTATATTTGTTGCTTTGGTTGTTGTCTGTCTGGTCTTGTGTGATTTTATATACATGTCCTAATTGTATCTCTTTATAGTACTTACTTATGATGTTTCAATATGTCATCAGTATTCAATTCATATTGAATGTATTTATTAACGGAAATGATTGAGAATGAGGATGAACCTAAGGAAGAATGGAAGGAAGAGATTTCTTCTATGTAAAGTAAAGTAAAGTATTTGTTAGCGTGTGGTGTCAACTCCTAATCTTTACTTTAGACATGTGAATACTTGAGTCGTTGAGTCGAGTGAACTGAACCTGAACGTAAACTGAAGTTTTTCTCAGCCCTTCACTTCTGATTTTGACTTGAGTCCACGAAAGATGAAATAATCTGAACTGCACTATATGGGAAGTAGTAGTGAGTTAGTGAGTGTCTATAGCTGGCCTCTTGGGTTGAAACTTTAAGATTGTGCATTGTTAGTTATGAATGAGTGACATATGTATGTGCTCGAGTTTTTACAGGAAGTTTGCTTTACTTTGCTAGCTGACCCACAGAATTTTTTTGTAGTCTTAGCTTTGTCTTTTGGTTGCTTTCAGTTATGTTAGAGAGCTGTAGAGAAAAAAAAAAGAGTACGAAGTGCAGTGACAGGAGAAGAGAAAAAACGGAAAGACTGGGTGGGTTTGGTACTAGACTACTGGACTAGTCTGTATAGTAGTCTGTAGCTGGCTGTAGGCTTTGTTACTTCTTAGCTTTTAGAGTTGGCATATTTTTTTGCTAGATTTATGATACGTTGATCCCATTATGTAGCTGTCACTCACACTACTGACTGCTCTTGTGTTTTGTTGGGAGTGAATCCAGTAGGCCGTATAGAAACAGAAAGAATGAAACATTACTGCTGCCCATTCAATCTGCACGCAAATTAGATATAGTGAAATGAAAAGAAACGAAACTGGAAGAGGAGTATTGATTTTTGAAATGTAATGTAGTCTTATAAGAAGCGTAGAAGAGTCGGTGACTTTGATCTGCTTTTGAGTGAAGTCAGAGTCAAGTATGCTAGTTGGATTGTATATAAGAAATGTAGTGCATACAGGGAGATGTAAATTTTGCTTGTAGTAAAAGGGTAAGAGGAATTTCACTTAATTAAGCGTGTTGGACTGTATACTTGAAAGCAGCGCAGTCTGATTCATCTGGAAATACAACATAAAAGAAGGTCGGGTATTAATTACTAGAACGAAGAAAGAGGATTGAAGACAATAGTGTTCTGGGGGAGAAGTTTGGAGAGAATGCTGGAAAATTGAATTCATTTTTCGGAGATAGAAAGGAACTGTAAGAATCTCCTTACCCTTTTATTCTACATCAACGAGCTAAATTGTATTTATCACATTTAGTAACATATATATATATTATAGGTATATATATATATTGTACCCGTGTACTATACGACTGGTCGTGATGTACACGGGACAACTATTACTTGATTCTCATAGATTGTGCAGAAAACTTTGAGTCAATTGTTTCTGTGCAGGAAGCTCGGGCTTTGATGAGAAAATATTGGGCTACATTGACAGAGATGTCCTGCGAGTATTTGATTACTTGAAGGAAGAGAGAAATTTTGCTTTCTGAATGTAGTTTTGTTATTCCTTGAAATGGAATGGGAACGGAAACGCATTGACTTGGACATTAGAGGGTATTTAAACCTCATTTTGCATGTGTGAGTGCGTTTAATTTGGTGCTGTATGGAGCTTTTATTAGTGTTTTGTACCAGAATAAAATGGAGCGAGGGCAGTAGTTGCTGACAGTTATGTCATGTTATGGAGTGCTTCTTCTTCTGACTGCTATTCGCTTCTGAACTTTGGTTGGGATTGGGATGCTGTTATTTTCTTTTTTCCAAATAAAAACAGTATGTTTTATTTTAGTTGAATTGGTATGGTAAAGGTAACAATTTCGAGAGCGTATTCATCCAAGGCATGATCTTGCTATTAGTTAGTGTTGAACGACTACTCATTGTTGTAATGAAATTTATTATAGACGCTGCCAGTTGGAATTGTGATGGGGCCAAAGGAGAGAATGGTGTATCACCAATTCATTTGAACAATCAAACGATGACAACATTTGGGAATCACCATGTTCATGGGCATGGCGATAACTCCGATGACCGTTCATCCCCGCCGAATCTGAAGAATGGCTATCTCAACTCTTCTCAAAATTCGCACTTAGTCTCTTCCTCACTCTATCAACCTAATAATATCCCTCAGAGTCAAAATAACCTAACAACTTTCTCCCCGTCTGTAACGATGACTTCGTCCTCTACGACGACAGGATCATCCTCTCAGGAGAAAGTTGACCGATCGATTTCCATGCACTCCTTTGTAATGAATAACGGCTGTAAGTACTAAACTATATATCTGGATCATAATTTACTAAAAATGTAGCATGTTTGAGAAAATTCGTTTATTCAGCGAAAAGTTCGACTCATTAGTGATTATCTCAAGACATAGTATATCAAAACAATTTTTTATATGATCAAGCATCAATTTAGTAATATAATCGTATAATATTATGAATGTAAATGTTACTTTAAAAGAAAAAAAAATGCTGTGTTTCAATGTTCCGTATTTGGGGATAAGTGATGGTATAATAATTGAACAGGTCCCTTAATAGCTGTAAGGGCAACGTCTGCCACCAATTGTTGGGGTAGCTGAAACTCTTTTCTGAAATTAAAAAAAGTTGTTATATAAATACGCAGAGGGACACCAAACCCTTGAACGATGAATGTTTCTATGCAAGACCAGACTTAAAGGGGTAGAACGTGAATCTATTCTGTAGGCAGTAGATCGTTCATCATGACTTTCGTCAGCATTGTGAAGCATAAGAGACCGATTTGGAATGACTATACTGGTCTCCAAGGTTTCCAAGTGTAAAATGCTTGAGAGTCACAACTCACAAGTACAGCGTTCTAGCGGATCGATAAGGGTCTCGTTTTGTCTGCAACTGCTGCAGACGGTTTTTGCCACTCATTCAACTGTAGTTTTTATTTATTTATTCATTTACTTAGTCCCAAGATATAGTATATATGTGCTACGTTGTACTTTTGTGCACCGTACAGTGTAAGTAAACGGTGGTGGAAATGATAAATAACCCTGCTACTTATTGTTAAGATTGAAAACCTTTACTGTAGAGCCGGATTTGGTAGTACATTTCACGAAATCTACTAAGGTTGAACTAAACAAGTCGTAAAATGAGAAAATGAAGAATTATTCCTTTTGGAGAGACATGTAATGTTTTTCAAGGTGTGGAAGATTTAGATTAATGGTCACGTACTATTTCTGACTGGATTGACAATAAAAAAAGTTTATTTTTCCAGTTGAATAGGAAGAAAGAATTAACTGGATAAATTCCCAACTGAATAAACAGAATCAGGAGGAAAGGGGAAGTGAAATGGTTTGAGTAAAAAAAAGAAATGTAAAAGTGAAATTGTAAGATCAATATACGCAGAGAAAGAGATACAGAGGGGATATAAAGACCATCAGAGGGGTCATGATCCTTGAAATGTTGGACTGTGAAAGACAATGAAATGGTGATAAATTTTAGGACTTGAAGCTACAGTAGTGGAGACGTAGTAGACAGTGGTTGAATGAAACACTGTTCAAAGCTTTACGTTAAGTAAAAACTTTCTGATTGATTTATGTTTCTTTTGTTGGTATGAATAGGTGGGACAGCGGCAGCCTACTATCATCAGACTGACGGTCAGTTCTATTCCACGGGCAGTACAACTGGACCATCTCAGTTACAATTCTCCTTGTTAGAGTTGCCTGAGCCGCCGATTCCTGTGTCGGAGATTGGCCCGATTCCTCCACCGCCGATGTTCAGTACGCCTTCTCCGTTGCCAACTCACCGCGTTCAGTCGCAACGGGAACAGATGCAGCAGCAGAGAGAACGGGAACAAAATCTTGCTGCAGCCATAGCCATGGTTGTGCAAAACGCTCGCAATGTAGATATGTATACTTATA
The DNA here is from genome assembly GCA_036851875.1 of Novacerus sp. FZ-2019. Taxonomy (NCBI): domain Eukaryota; kingdom Metazoa; phylum Arthropoda; class Collembola; order Entomobryomorpha; family Tomoceridae; genus Novacerus; species Novacerus sp. FZ-2019. Next base: position 8,489 of record JAAXYV010000855.1, read on the forward strand.
CTCAAGGTAATTTCCGGACTGTTGTGTAAATTTAATGACACGACTAAACACACGGTGTCGTTCTCCCTATACACATAAGTTATTGTAGAGCCGTTGGAAATGAAACTGCTACTTAATAAGCTTATTGAATCACTCAGTTTGTTTTACTTCCTTCATCCTCTTTGGCTTCCAGAATATTACTAGTTCTGAGTTTTAAGCATAAGTATTCAGATATCATTATTGATGTGCAGACGTAGCAAATAGGTTCCATTCTTCCAATAGGTAGTAGATTTTAGTAATACATTACTATCCAATCTCCATGAAACATGTTTAAATCTTACCCCAAAACTATATACCTAGTACTTCCAGTCATGTTCTTATAAACATTTTAATGCATTGATATAGGTATGTCAGCTTCACAATATATCTATGATTTTAAATCTGAGTTTTGAGTAAATATTTTGAGAAATATTCAGGATTTCTATTGTATTGTTTGCTTTAAGAGACAAACTTTGGTTGAATGGACGGGATAGAGTAAGACTTACCTTACAATTTTGCCAAGTTATTTCCGGAGTTATTAAACATTTATATTGCATTGTATTAAATTATTAATTCGGGAGCTAAACCAACTTTGTACACAACCAGTCTTTAGTTTATGCTTGAACAACCGTTAACATGGAATATAATGCGTTCAAAGGCAACCTAACAACGTGTTGGTTTTGATGTTTGTTTGTTTTTTCTCACAGTTGTAGTAAATGATGATGCCTAATGAGGGCACTTGTTGGTTGAGAATTATGCTATTTTATATTTGCCAAACCGAAATTATTTTGATATTTATTTATTTGATATTGATATTTATTGACACTTATTTTTCAGTAAATTTGATCTCTTGACAAACGCGTATTTATTTTTTTAAATGCTACCTTTTAGTAGGCTTTGATTAGGTCGTTAGCGAACATTTTGTGCAATTTTCCAAAATTTAAAGATTCTTAAATGACTAGTGTACAGCTGGAATATACTGGGACAGATATGAAATCTATAATAGAAAAGAAAGTACTCCATTTTAGTTCAATCATATAAAATATTTACCTTAGTACTGCTATACAACAGTATTTATTACAGCTGAACGTAAGATGGGCTCCTTCAGACATAAAAAGATGAAATAAATGATAGAATTATGGGTGTTTGAGATCTGTTCAAGAGATGTCAACTCGTTGTAGACACTTTAGTTATGCAACGATTCTTTAGTTAAACAACTTACTGACAGTTAATATTGATCTTTTTTTTGTCGTGTTCTTACGATTATTCGTTGTTAGCATTTGATTACAGCTTTCCATTTCCATAAAGTGGAAAAGGTTTCCATTGATATTTATAATGGACTCCAAAGCTAGAATAAAAAAGTTGTTGGTAAAGTAGACTCGCAGTCTTTGCAAAGGAAAATACATTAATATCCGAGATTTAGAGGGCATAAAAATATTATAAACTAGCTATGTAATGTTCTGCATTTGCATGTTGTTGAAGGCTATTTGATTTTCCTTTTTATTAAATATCTTCCTGGACATGCATCAAAGAAGGGAGAAACTTCAGGTTGTTTATATTCTTGATAAAATATCAAAATAGGAATATGTGAAATAATAATAGTTGCTTTTATAGTATATAGTAGGCATGTTAGGGTATTTTGTATGGGATTTGTGTGATCTGGTGTCTGTAGCAGACAGGCCAGATAAGAAACTCAACAATTCCAGATAGTCAACAATTCCCTCTAGATCGAATTTAATATTTAGACGCTTTATTTTTCTGTACTCTTGTTCAGTCCAATTTTTTCCAGGACTGCGAGATATGACAGTTGATCTAAAAATTAAAATTTCTTCTAAGGTCAAAAGAACATTCGACTGAATAAGCTACTATTGCATTGCTTATGTTGAGATGTGAACGAAGTGTTTTTCTCTGTACATAAGCGTAGGCGATTAGGCCTTGAACTATTACAATTGCGTGATTCATATTGACTGGAATTTGTATTTTTATTCCGGGACGATGCTATACTTTTTGCTTATAAGCATGTTTCTTATGATTATGCTAATTTTGGACTTTGTACTTTATTTACTATGGCAGAGGATGATGTTGATGGTAGCGGCTCAGATGACGATGAAGAGTTGCTTGAAGCTAATATGAACTACTTACGGCTGGGAGCAGGTGCAGAAGTTGACACTACGAAAGTTGAGGAAGTGCCCGCCAAAGAACCCAAGTTGAATGCTCAACCGGTAAAGTCAGCACTGAAAAAGAAAGGCGGGCTATCGGTAGCTGGCTCCGGACCGTCAACTCCGACCCAGGAGAGTAATAAGACTCTCACAGTC
>JAAXYV010000856.1:0-10817 GCA_036851875.1 Novacerus sp. FZ-2019
AGGATTGATCAAAGGGAAAAAGGTTGACTTTTTCTCACAAAGTCTTCCTAGCTAGAACCTACGGGAATGTGCTATAATGTCAAGAACATAGTAAATGACTAAAAAGAAAGCAATTTGGGCAGCAGACGAAACATGAAACAAACCATCGAATTGGAATCTTTCACTGTTGTCGGAGTATAAGTAATAAGCCTAAATATTGTTTTCATTTTTATTCTATAATTAAATATAACAAACCCTGAAACGTCGTCTTGAAGGTTATGCTCCCCAGCAAAAAAAATAAATCTTGTTAGCTTGACTTTAGTTCCGTTTGATGAAGATCAGTATTACACCGGAGAGAAGATAAAAATGCAATGTGTATAGAAAACGAGCTTTTTTCGTGACATTACTTGCAATCAACTCAACTTGCCACTGCCACTATCACTACTTTAAAATCAGGAATTTTATCCTGGTAAAACATTTTCATCCTACGTGATTCCATTGGCTAATTGACGTTGAGATTAGTAAAACTACAGTTAGCCACAATTTATAGGTTTAAAAAAAACCGTCAGTTCTCCTCTCTAAGTATTAGCTGCAATTATTAGCTTTCTGGCTGTCGTACTAATCGACCTACGACGAGTTACAATTATATTAGGATAGAACTACTACCATTTCTTCTTAACCAAACCACGTTTCTGAAATCTAGATCCGTGTAAAAACATTGACTGCATTTTAATGCTAGTGTGGCTATACCTATACCTACGGCTTATCTGTATCTTCCTACACACGGACATCTTATACTATCAGATATTAGGACAAAATACTAACAGCTAAAAAAAGAAAAGATTACAAAAAAGTCAACAGAGATTCTATTTTTTTTCTGCTTTATCGTCTCTACATACTTACATACATACAAAAGTACAAATACACAAAGGAGAAAAACCCACTCTGAATTGAAAAGTAAATTGTTTTCCTCAATGTTCGTGTTACTCATTCCAGCTGTCGAAGTAAGTTCCAATTCAGAATTCAAGTCAATTCTTGAATCCACTACAATTTGTTTTCCTACGGATAAAATAAGTATTAGGTGATAGGCACCTCCTGCCGATCTGTAAGCTCTGCTTGCATTCGATAGTTGCATTGCAATCTATTTCTTGTCTTGTTGTCCTGGTTGGAAACAAACTGTTATTACCAATGCCAAAACAATTTCATTCACACTAACCGAATGTCTCTATATATATATTTTGCCTTGAACAGAACCAGAAAGAAATGTCGATTTCGTCCATGAGTTGCTGTGAACTGAAATGATAATACAATATTGAGATTTCCCAGCCACCGCCAACACCCGGTAAGCGAAGAAAGGAAAATATGAACATATTGGATACTATATATATATATGGATGGCAACATACATTCAATCGAGTCAACACACGAAACACAAGAGAAGTAAAGTTATAAGGTAAGGTAAGTCAAGTCAAGTAAAATCAAGTCAGGTCAGATCAGAATTGTTTTCACACAGAAGAAAAACAAGAAAGATTGACATGCCGGCAGGTATACTCACGATCACCTCAGTTGGTTGTCTATATTGGAAATTTCCGTGTCAAAAGTACGAAAATTGTACGGTAGAAGACTCTAGAACTGAGTGACTGACTATATATACACAATGACTAAAAGACTAGGAACCAAACGACCTGGATGGATGGGACTTGCACTAGGCTGACAAATCGATTTTCTTGCTTTTTCTAGCTCCTTCTCTCTCTCTCATTTTCTTTTCCTTTCCTTTCCTTACCTTGCCTTTCATATCCTTTCTGCATGAAATACGATTCATTTTCATCAAGAGTAGATATCCATGGAGCTTATGACGGCCACAAATTATAGCATAGCTACAGATATCTACCAACGTTAGACCCTTGTATATGCGTACATTTATATAGGTAGCTACATTCACTCCTTGCTTTTCCATTGCTTCAGCATACTAACTAATCATACTTTACTCTGCCATAGGTACATACATACCTATATAAAATATTACTAGTAGGTACTATTACTGTACGCCTGAAATGAAGCAAAGCAAATGCAAGCCTAAGAAGGAAAGAAGGTTGTTTGCATATAACTTCTCAGTCCTTTACAACTTGCAAATCACTAGGCCAATTCTCATAATGCTTTTCTTTCTCACTATACACCAAGTTCCGGAATAATAATATAGTGAAAGAAACTGATTTGATGGAAGGCAGGTAGGTTCAATATAATATTTAGTTCTACCGAGACATAACCTATCCCATTGCTATACTGAATTGCTTTCTTTTCTGCTATGCGCTGCGCGTAGTGTAGCCTAAGCTAGCCTCGCCTGGTGTGTAATATATAATAAGGCAAAGTCAAAAGCCATAGCTAATGTGGTTCAGCCCTGGGCTTAACTTTACTAATACAATACCAATACTTATATAGTACGGCATGACTAAGAACCTAATCCAATTCTAGACAGGATTTCAGACCGAAATTTGCTTTCAGCAAATGGCATGAATGAATGAATACTCCGATTCACTTCGGCTTCTGGTTCACAGTCAACTTTCGTTTCAGCTTAGGTAAATTAAGTTCCTGCTTAGCTATAATACTATAATATGTTCACGTGTTTGTGTGGTTTGCTTCGTGTAAACTTTTGTGAGGTACAGACAAAGTATTGCATTGCATTGGCTTAACTATACCTAAAAGAATATGCATAGTAGAAATAATCTTAAGCGCGATACAATGTTAGATGCCAAAATAATATCATTAGTCTGCCCTGATTCTAGTTAGTTGCATTTTTTATACCTGTATATTTTAAGCCTTCAAGTATACGTATATAGGTACTGAGGAATTATTATAACTATCCAGAAGGTATATAATTCGTCAGTATAGTATAGCCTAGGAGCCCAATACCTTAAAATGTATTGAAGAGTAGTAAAAACTATTGTAATATCCCTCAATACGTCTCAATGCATGGGAAGGTAATAAGGCTCCTAGGCTATACTGACGAATTATATGCCGTCTGGATAGTTCTAAGACTTCTACAGTACACCTACCTACGTAATGTTGATTTCAAACTGACATGTTCTTGTGACATGGCGAAATGAGATTGGCACTACTCCCTAGTACCTCTACATACATACATACATAAATACATAAATAACATGTATGACGCCAGTTTGCATTTTACCTGTCCTTGTGTGATGCATGATGCCTTATGTGATAGTGAAACTGGGAGTAGTAAAGCTTTATAGTATTCATTCACTACAAGAATTACTATTCATTCCAACTGTCGATTGGATTGACCGGATTAGTGTTCCCTATTTACGTCATTCCACTTAATGGGTTCCGTCAGCAGACAGTCAGTCAGTCAGTTCATCAGTAAAATGAAAAGGAGCATATACGTTGTAAAATAATAATGATGTACTGTAACTGTAGGTACCTATTGTAAACTGCAGAGTTTCATATTACATTAAGTTCAATGCACCATAGTGTACTAATGGAAATAAACACGAAAATAAAACTACAGTATAAGTTAGCCAAATACAAAAGTTGAAAAGGGTAACTACCTATTCTTTAATTCCAAATTCGGTAAGCAAGCAAATACCCTTACAATATATAATTTATGGTAATAAACGGAGTTAGAAATGTTATTGCACTGTATGCACTACGTTGAGCTACTGGTCATGATATCATAATGGTAATTAAAATAATGGCTACACTTGAAGGGAAAGTCGAAGTAACTCTGTCGGTCAAATGGCTTCAATTCTCGTATAAGTATATTAATAGTTATAATTTGCAGTGACTGCTACATATAACTTTCTATAGGTATTATATAGTAGATTGAGTATTATTTTGTAGTATGTAATGTATACTACCATAAGGAAGTGAGTGCAACCAATAAGTATAGGTATAAAATGAAGGAATTGTGCATTAATTAAACAACCATCATATAGTACAGGTTTGTTAACTCTGCTCCAATTTAGAGATTCAGTCAGTCCCGTGTAGCACATAACTACTTTGTAAGCAGTATTTGCTCTGACTAAAGTGTATTTAGGTATTATAGCTTCTATAAAGCTGGTACTACTACAACTCAAAACTATTATAAGCATAGATGTTGAGTTGAGTCTTGGGAAAAGGTGACAATTTGTGCATGCTATGACGAACCAAGCAAGAGTTTGCTGTACTATAGCTACATCAAACGTCAAGAGGGTTGTATGTGTGGAGTATACTTTAATGGTATCAACTATATGAATATATTGGGACCTCTGGTCTGGTATTATTATGATATGATGTGATGAAATGATTATTGGTTTTGTTTGTTTGCAAGCCTATAACTTGGGTTATTGAGGCTGCCTGTACTCAATAGATATAACACACAGGAGAAAGCTAAGTAGTTCTAATGCATACACATTTTCTCAGAATGAATTATAGTATGCTTCATAAATGGAGGAGAAAAATGTAGTCAAAGAAGGATAGCTATATAATAAGTTCTTTGGCTTAGGCTAAGTGAAGTGAGTAAGTACCGCTCGAGTATTACATGCATCAAGTACAGTAATAAATAGGTCATATGGCATTGATGTATTGGCCTAAAATTACAGTACCTACGGTATGAATGCAACTTCAGAGACTACAAAGTGGAAACAGTAATGAAAGCTGACTGTATATAGTATAAGGAGATAATTGTATTATATATTTGTATATGTATGTATGTGTTTAGGAACGTGAGTACAAGAATGTGTAAGAATGGGTATATCATATATCTTGGAGCATATGGCATAGTAGAAATTGCGAGACATTTAATTCAATGGACTGTATGGTGCTCAAAACTCAAGTCACTAGTCGTTGTAGTAGAGCAGTGGAGCGAAAAATAATGAGTCACTATTTAAGAGATGTAAATGTTGAATGTGTTGACGCCCTTGTGTCCTTAGGGATTAATCATGGACGATATTTTAGCTTTAGTTAAAATTTCCTCTTTTTATTCCCTCAGTATCATTATATCTAGTAATAGTGTAGAGGTAGTTGTAATAGGAACTATATTGCCGAGTATTGATTACCTCCAAGCGGTGGCCTGATGTAATTACCAATTACGTACGGATATTTAATACCTAGAGTACTCAAATTGTTCACTTTATACAACTATTAGAGCGATAAAATTACCTTAGTATAAATTGCCATGAATCCAATTAACTTAACCAAATAGACTCATAGACGACAGAATATCTCCATTCTACATTGTCCCTTTTCTTAATATATGAACATTATATATACACTTCAGAATATTTGGTAGAACACCAGAGAGGCATATAGCTTTATACGAAATTTTGTGGCAGGTTAGAAACCTCTCATATCATGTATTTCGATCCCTTGACGGGGGAAATAAAACATTTCCTAAATGGCGGCATTTTGAACTAGGTTATAAAAGGAAATCGTGAAATATTTTCAATTATCTTAAATATATTTCAAGGTGCATAAGTAATAAACTCAATAGAAACTCTCTCTCTCTCTATCTCTTTGTGAAGGGTAGTTCAGATATAATACGACACGCCAAGCAAAGCAAGTTGAAGTCACAGAAGCAAATATAGTGCCTAGTATAACAGTGTATTTGAATCCGAAATGCAATGAGACGGGGATAGAGTGAAGATACTATATTATCCTTGACTTTTAATTCACTTCTACTCATTGTGTTTACGTCAACTGTCTCCATGTCTGTATCTCAGAATGCCAGACTCTCCAGAGAAAAATAAAATTGAACCCTCACAGCAATGTGAATGTAGAGTTTCAAAATGATGTAGACTACTAACCAACACAGTACACTCACCTAGACATGGCAGTGAAGGAAAGTTGAGTTAAGTCAAGTCAAGTCTCAAATCCAAGAAGACGAGACAATCTACATACTAAAGTTGTGTCATTATCTCAAGACTTTTAAGCACACATATAAATTCACTGTTGACTGTATAATACGCAGACGAATAAATAGTCTGGAGAATTTTCTCATTTCCTTTCATACTACATTATCTTCCTATACGAGAAGTAAAATCAACAAAGTTTATACTTTCACTTGCAACTTAATTAAAAACAAAGGAAAGTATATTAGCATGAGCACAGTACACCATGTACATTTTACATAGGGATAAGAGAAAGAAAACAAAAACAACATTTCTTTTTCTTTTTATTCTAAAGTCTTTCATTCCTAATCTTTTGCCCTGTGAGAACAACATAATGTTCTTCCTGCAGGGTATATCATATACATAATGTGAGCAACGCGCACTGAACACAGTACACGGTGAACTGATGGAAAGAATAGTAATAATGATAATAACAGTAATGGAAGAGAATATCCCATAGAATTATGAGACACAAACTTTCATGAGACACAGAGAGCCCCATCACATCCATATATTTACGGATATTGCTTACAAACACAAGTATCTAGGGCTAACATATGACATTTTCCTTCCCCACCTTTTTGCACAATATGTACACATCCCTTATAAAGTATTTCTAATAATGGTGTAAAGGATACTATACAATGTTCAAAGGCCGCAAGCAAAATCAGACTGCACCGACACGGCAGTTAATTAATCTTAGTAATTACACCTAATTACAATAATTGAGTTGGCATTATAAGCCATCAGGTAACTTTCTACTCCACTTTCCTAATCCCCTTCATTCTGAATACGCAGGTAATATATCGTACAGTAATGCAAAAGCATAATAATGATTACAATGATTACTATTTCATAAAAGAGAAGAGTAATTCGGAAATTCCTTCACCTAATTGGGTTTCTAATAAATGCCTGCGCCTTTCTTCCAAATTGTGGAAGGAAAGAGAGGAGAGGAAGGTTACTGAACAAATGAGGAGGGGATTGAGAGACATAGTCGGTCTCCTTTTTTAGGCCTAGGAGGAATTACGATTAGTGATCGGACTGTTTCGTTGCGAAAGTTTCAATTAATTTAGTTTTGTTTCGCTTCAAGACCTTGAAATGAAACGTTTCAATATTGAAATGAGTCGAACTTTTCGTTACAATGCCCGAAACGAAGCAAACTGAGTCAGCTGAAATGTGTTTCAAACGTTTCACTCAAACCAAAGTTTTCTGGTAAACTAAAATAAAAAATCAAGTTCTCGCAGAGTACACAATGTATCGATCAGAAATACAAAAATAAAAATAGATTGACACGAATCAAAACGAAGTTTTCGCTTCCTTTCAAGACATGACATTCAATGAACAGAAAAAATTGCAACCAAAATGAAATGATGGGATTACAAATTACGATATTTTGAGTCATAAAGGAGCGGAGAGGGGGGAAATTCACTCACTCCAGCTGAATTTCCTCTCTCTATATATTATTAAACCAATTTAAAGTTCCCTAATTCTATATCCTCCCAAGTACAAAGTAAATCTTTTGCATAGTATTTTCTGTCAACATTATCCCTCGACTTATTTGTCTTATACCTACTGCACAAATTGTCTTTAGCTGGTGTTATTCTTTACTTGAGTTATCTTTAGCGTACTACTGTATCTGGTATGTTGTATCGGAGAAAAGTGAACGGAGACGAAAGGAGGAATTCTAATCTAGAATTGGAGAGTTAAAGCTACCAAGGTTATATAATCACTCACATGGGAGAAATTGAGGACTACCGTGGAATCATTTAATTCAAAAATTGAGTGCTTATGGAGAGAGCTGTTTAAACCAATAGCAGATCGACGACGAGTTGCATAGATAAAGTATTGAGCTTGTGAGTAACTCACTTTGTCACTATATGCCTCAATTTCAAAGTGTGTTTGAGAAAGAAGAGCTCAGAGGCTAAAAGGCGTGAGTTAGTTACCCTTACAGGTGTTGTGCTTAGCTTGGTACTTAGTTCTGTATACAAACGATTTCTCTCTATTTTGGTATTTCTACTCTGCCTAAGCTACCTAATTCCTTCCGAATGTTGGAGGGGAGTGGAGAGAGGGGATTGAATATTTAACTCTATTGGAGTGGAGAGGGAAAGAGGGAAAATTTTAATGCAAATCTTTACTTTATTGCAGACTGGAAAATTGATTTGAAATCTGGCTCTGCAGACCAGCGTGGAAAAATTAAAAGAAAAATTATGACCTTTTTCGGAAAATGCAGAATAGTTAACCTTTTGTTTCGAAATAGGTAGGTAGAATGTATTTGAGTAATTAATACTGTGAATTGCTGTCCCGATGATTAAACATTAACATTATTAACCATCAACCATTAACATCATTTATATACTCTTCTCATTAACTTCAGTCTACTCACAAACGGAGATGTAGTGTAGAGTAAAGTAAGCTATAAACCCTTCCAAGAATTAAGTATGCAATGCATAACAAATAACAAAACAGAGTCAACTTGGCTCTGGGGTTATAGTAGAAAAGGAGTAATAATTACATGGAGAGGCCCACGATGAAAATTAAAATAAAAGCCACCCTGCGGAGGCATGTATATTGTAGTCTAGTACAAAGCAACCTAACTGTGCAAGCACCAACTGTGCAAGATAAAACTGAAACTAAATAATACTCTGCTGACGCAAATGAGAAGAATAGAAAACTGAAGAATCGGTTTGACTAATTTGGGGAAAAATTTCGTTCAATTCACAGCAAAACTGAGAACAGCTACAGGCCACGTATTAATATCTATGTATATTATTGTATATAATATCCAAAGCACATTCTTTAAGCCTGTTCATGTACAAAGTGGAATCTGTGGCTGGGTTTGGCCACAATATAATTTTCCCTTAATGCTTTCCTTCACAATGCGAAATTGTACATATATATATATATACAAATATATGGTAAGCCATTCATGCAGAAACCGGGTGGATTTAACGCTATGTGAAGTAATGTACGTTGACTTAATGTAACTTATGCAAACGCATCCATGTATGATGGAGAGTGTGTTCGTGACTACAACAGAGAATCGCAGTTTCATTTCATTTATAGTTTCCTATCTCATAGCTTCAAAATTTTGTTTGATAAATTTTAACAAAAAGCCAAGCCATACTAAAGTAGATTGGAGTGGTGAATTCTAACTATAGACACTATTATTATACTAGATCCGTGAGACATGTAGATAGGCCGTGATACAATACAATGCACTAACTGATGTACAGCAAAACCAGCAAAATAATTAAAATGGAATGATGCTACGGTGCATGGATATTATCCTTTCGGCATGTCGACAAATTTCCTCTCCTTAGAAATAAATCTTGCTTAAATTTGCTTCAATACTCCATACAACACTAATATACTGCTTGAGCTGAAGTCTGGATTACATATTGCGATACCTACATAATATAATGTGGCAGGAGAAAACACCCTTTTACTTTTGCTGTCGCAACTTATTCCGTCGCATACAATGCGGCCTTTAAGCTTTTATATCCCTGCGACATATATTTTTCCAAGCCAATTTCAGGTTATACTTACTTTCTTTCTTCTCCTCTCAGTCAGTCAACTTCATTTCCGTCCTATCAAATGCATCTCCTGTAGGAACTCATACAGTAGAATACAGTATTGTGCGGTACAGTACGGTGGAGCTCTTCAACTTTCAAGGAAGCCAAGTAAAGGAATTACTGTACAGCGCTGATAAAAGGTATGAAAGTCGCTAGGTAGGTATGTACATAGGGTGCGGGTAACTTTCAAAGAGATGACAAAGTGAATTTTGTTCAAGTGGAGACAAAATTTGATTAAATGAAAATTGAATAGATTTACCTACACTAGTATATATACATATATATATATACGCAGACTTGAGAAGACTTCTAAGCTCGACGTACACTGCAATACTAACACCAGCTGTAAATATCTTCAGTACCAGTGCAGCAATAATGTGGTCTCAAAAGCGACATATATACATACTGTATTCAAGCTATACTTTAGTAAGCATAGTTACTTTTTCTTTAGTACATTGAATGTACAGCTTGAACCTCAGGTTCAATCTAAATTCCTTTCAGTTTCAATTTCATCCCATTTTCACATTCACTTTGACACTTTCATACTAAATTCTACGCTGTAACTTTTTCTCTCTACTTTCAACTGAAAAGGAAGGTACAAAGGTAGGTGGGTAGATAGGAATTTTACTTTATCTTACTTTATAGGATAATTGAATAAGAGAAAGTGGAAAGAAGAAAGGTGAGATTTCTCCTCCCGTCCACAATTCAACTCACTCAACATAAATGTAAGTATTAAATGAATTCAGTATGTACCTTTCTACGTATGTGAACGTGGGAGGTAAATGTAATGTAATATATAAAGCTAATATAATTCAATGACACATTACATTAAGCACATTTACCTATATATATGGACGGATAGTGTAATAATAATGGACGGATAGGATAATGTGATTTGATAGGATATGAGCATAAATACCAGAGAGAAGAATCCATGGCAATTTCTACTACGGATGATCAGAATAAAAACTACACAACAGGAGCCAAACTGAATGGAGAGGTATTTGAATGATGTAGTAAATGTTAAGAATGGGGAAGGGAATGTAATTCAATTCAATGGGATAAATTGAATTGTTCCTTGCTCGTGCTAGTCCGCATATACTATAATAAAATGAGAATATGCATTAATGCAATGGTATGAATTGAAATGGGTTTAATGTAATATTAAGAAATGCATTGCACTAGTGTTCATTTGAAATATAGCTATTGAAAATGAGAATGACTTGATCCTATCCACTTCAATTCTAAAGTGGTGTGCAGACATAACCTGTGGATGATACTTCAGAAGACTTAAACTTTATTTATTATATGAGATTGATATTAGCTTCAAGTCTTCCATATATTTCAGTTTCCAACAGGAATTTCCTGAATTTTATTTCAT
>JAAXYV010000858.1:0-10813 GCA_036851875.1 Novacerus sp. FZ-2019
ATCTACTAAAGGGTTGTGAATAACGAAGATGATGCTTCCAGGATTTCGTAATTGCAATTAGATTCATTTTGAATAAAAATTGCAGCCCATAATTATTAAGCTCTATTTGTTCCAAATGTACCTTAACAACATAATAACGGGATGCCGGGTTGATTGTAGTTAAACTTGATTCAAAATTATGAAAAGTTTCGTGCAATTCTTTCACAAAAGTACCCGTTTCTTCTCGAAACATCTTTTCATCGTGGTAGAAAGCTACAGATTTTGAGATTGCTGGTTTAGCAATGTCTTTTGAAAACATTTTTAGAACCAGATTATATGCAGATTTCAAATCCCTCACTGCAGCAGAACCATATATATGAAAAATTAATAATGATATGAATAGAGTAGTCCGCAAATGTTTTAGAGGTTGAACGCACTTCATTTCTAGACTTTCGCTGGATCAAATACAATTGGTGTAACATTTTGACACACAGACTTATATACTGGCGAATTAGTGGATGGAAATCAATTTATTATTATTGCTTCAGCCCGTAAGTTTATAAGAAAAGTTTGAATTTTTCTTCCCAAAATTTTGTTTTAAAATGCTCTGGAATTCTATATGCAGTTGTTTGATACAAGGTTTCAAAGTTCATTCGTTGGTTAGTGTTTTAAAGTTTTAACAGTTTATAAGTACAAGTACCATATACCAGCAAACATGAATTTTGCATTTTCCTTTACGATTATATGTAAAATTCAAACAATCCACATTATATAGGTATATGTTCATACCAACAGTGTTTGGAAAAAACCTTCAAAACAAGTTTTATTTTGTATGCACTTATGTTCCAAGAAGAATCGTTCCGATTAGACCACCTTTTGTTCACCGTCGTCAGTAGCAAGTAATAGGTATAAATGATGCATGCACAACATGCAAAACCTTTCATAATTTCAAAGGAAGCTTTCAAATAAGGTATATTTACCCACATCAGTATTACCATACATGAAATCACTTTCGAAACTTTTTGATCCCATAGTTTGATTAACTTAAATTCAACCCAATTTTTAGTAATTGGGTCCCTAAAATGGATCTGTACAGATAAAATTGAATGGCTCGAAAAACCCTATAAAATGTAGAATACCAGTGTTGATTTAATACTTTATATGGATGAACAACCAATAGACAATCATGTGGGAAAAGGAAAAAAACCGACAGAAAAATTCAATGACAGCTTGAAAAACTGAGATAAGAAAGCTTAAAATACTGTACAAGTTCTGCAAATTTCCATATCAACACTAAACGAGCCTACAGTGAAATTATGAGTTGAGAATTTGTAGAAAACCATGATTATCTTGACATAGCAAATTGCACTCCGACTTAACTCTGTTGCGTCAGCGTTTCATTTCTTCCGGCAGAATGGCATTTCCGCAAAGGCTGGGGGCCGACAGCGGCAATTGTCACTTTTTGCAGGTGGCAGGAATTGTCAGGGAGGTACAATAGCTTAATGCAATCTAACCTGATAGGATTCCATTCTGTCATTATGTATGATTCCACTCTTGTCCTTTGCATCTCCAGCTGGATATGATCAGGAATATTTTGCCCATATATTTGTGACCAAATCATAAACTATAGCGAGGGTGATTTCATAATCCTTCTGCATGGATTAAGCTACAAAGTAAACAAATGTGAAAGCTTAATAAACCACCCAAGAGATAACTGAAGAACTGGCTGTTTTATTATACTTCATTTCATTAATAATTATTTAGTTATAACTAATTACATGCAATAAGTCAAGCATACCTGACCCCTGCATAAATCTCATACTACCGTTTATGTCGATAAAACGCCGAAATGTTAACTTTCCGCCACTTTTTCACAACAAACTAAATGTGAGCCGGGAAATCGCCGGCAATTTTCATTTTCTGTCAGTGCTTTCTACCACCAGTAATTGCCATTCCGAAACACCGTGTGGCTCATATACAATACGCCATTACGCTCAGCATTTAATAATGCATTGACGTTTTTCTTATTTCTGCTCCGTGCATGGTGTGAGAAATCTGCCCGTACGTAATTTTTATTTAAGTATGCTAAATATCTTTAGTTTTATTTGTTTGAAATACAATTCAGCTGCGTCGGTTCGTTCGTTTCAGACGTTGAAACGAGACGTTCGGCTTGTTTGAAAATTCAAATGTGTCAAATTCAAACATTTTAAAACGAAACTATAAGTAGTGCAGTCTTAACAAATCAGAATTTAGAAAACTACTTTTTTTTTCTTTTTTTTTCAGTTAGAATTATTTTATTTTATCATTTAGGTACATTGCACTTTCATGAGTATTATCAATTATATAAGAATCAGTAAGACTTAGAAATAATAAATTTCATCAAGTTCTCGTCCAGCAGGAAGAGTCCCCAGAATTGCCGCTACTTTTCCCCGTTGTATTGCCAAAGAAATACGTTGAAAAAGGAAAGAAGTAGAGCGACTTTCATGCGTAATGGATGTGATACGCTGACCAATTGATTTAACAAAATGAAGTCCCTCCTTTCGTCAAACTCCCAAGACTACTATATTTTAGAGTATTTTAACGGTGAGTTTAATGTGTACTGAAATTGTAATCATGACTTTCTGAATCGGCTTCTCATGAGAAGTTTGAAAATAGTTGGGTTTGCTACGTTTTAATTAACATCTGAATGAGAAATTTCTACGGTTAGGCAAAAATCAGCTCATCAAAATCTAATCAGAGGTCAAAGGCAGAATTTTGATAATAAAGTGAAATGGAACAAAATCAACTCCATAATTGTAAATCTTCAATTAAAAACTTGATTTGCAATTTAGCAGAGCCCTTCTGTGGGGTTATACATTTTGTTGCCGTGGCTACTATTGACTTTTGAGCTTGTCCTGATATCGTTGCACCGTTTGAATGGTCTAAATCGGTTGACGCGGTCAAAAGAGATGAGTTTAAATATCAGAAAATAAGGCTTTCGACTTTGACGTCAATTATGACCTATTGACCTTTGACATACATAACCCATCTTCGCTCATAAGGCTGTGTACCAAATTTGGTTAAGATCGGTCAAGGCGTTCAAAAGTTAGCGTGCTTACAGACAGACGGATGGATGGCACAATCCTATAAGCCCTCAGAAGGGCTAAAAGGTACGGGGACACCAAAAATTCATTTGCATTTTACATTGTTGTCATGGTCTCACAAATCCACTCTATCGTTTTCTAAGCAGCAAACATATGGAAGGATTATCAGGCTACAAAAATTGAAAATGAAACAAAAATTTTTGCACAATCAACACTAAAAGCATTATCATTTTCCTCAGTATTCCAAATTGTAAATTAATTTTAATTCAGAAGATTTCATTTCATTTGCTTGGAAATATTTCATTCCCATACGACTACTGATTGAAGGCAATTTTTCTTTCCTGCAACGCTACCACATTACCTCACTACGTTAAATACCCACTGAAATGTATTTTGTGGAGTTTCTGATTTTGCTCAGCTGTAAGTGTATCATAGAAAATTTCCGAGATTTTAGTAACCTAAATTCTTTGAAAATTCCTTTGTTTTCTGACACGTAGCGATCGCGGTGATCCTGCTTGGCTTTACTTCCGTGGCGTTTTATTTATACTACTTTTCCTCCACAAACTGGATTCTTAGTTTGATTAGAACTGTTACAACAAACGTTTCTACAAAAGGATTCTCAACTGACATTAACTTTTCTAAGTATTCTCGTGTAGTTTTCAGTCCGAACTACGATTCGGAACGTCTAACTGTGGGCGAAATTGTGACAGCTAGAATAGAGTTATTGGAAAACGTTACTTGCACAGATAACACTGCAGAAGTTGCTTATCCTCACTTAATTACCGAGGCAGACAAAATTAAGATAGAAGTGAAGCATCACCTCGGTGAATTCTTGGTTCCTGTTGTGCAGAAAGATATTATTGGCAACGAGATAACGGCGGAATTTTTGGTTGAACAATCCGGCCTGTATGATATTAAGATTTTTGCTAATGGAGAGAACATCTTTGAAAGTTTCAAGGAATTTACACCGGAGGTTTCACTGGATGTATCTCAGACTGAGTTGATTGGGGGAATATTAACAGCGCCAGTTTTAACTGTGCTGGGAAAAGCCATTCAATTGTGTGTTGAAACCAAGGACCGCTTTGGGAATCTGTGTAAAACTGACGATATTATGTGGAAACGATTCTTTTTACGATTGTATCAGGTACAATTTGTATTCTTCTGCACCAAAGAGCTGCGTTCAATTTGTTTATTTTATTTATTTATTGAAAACCATATTATGGAACAAAGATAAGTAAAATTTTAGTATATAGTTAAAATCTTTCCTCCCTCCACTCCAGAAGAACAGAAATTGAAATCCTACCTCTCTACTCTCCTCCTACTGTTGGAGGAAGGGAAGGTAGGCTAAACACTCCAATTCTCGGTTCCAATCCCTCCCTTCCCCTCCTTCCAGAGCTTATCCATTCTTTTCACTACACTCTTACTCGGGCCGTTGTAATTTGCTTACCTGTGTAATTCAATTTACAATTCCAACCAAATTATGTAATTTGCGATTGCAAATTCACTTGTAGAACTCTGTAATTTGTAATTTTAATTGCAAGTAACATTATGATATGCACTATTTTATTTGAACTATTCTAATTTGCTTTCGAAAATTCGATTGGAAACCATATGCTCATCCTACGGGAAAATAATGATAAGTTATTACGTCTTCATTTAGTCATTTTACATATATTCGAATCTTTGGAATTCCATTGTTGTATTGTTGCAGTTGTAAGCTGTGCTGGATATAGTTTAATCTTCGACTTAATTTTTCTTTTCGACAAGGTTCTTTTCAATTTAACTATTCGATCAATTTCTCATGTAATTATAATTGGACAATAATATCTCTTAAACAAATAATTTTTCAAACTCTGTTTGAGCCATATCCAGTGACGTGTTCAGGAGTGGGCTTTGTGGGTTATAGCTCACCCGAGAATTTGAGCCTACTGACTAGATGAAATGGAATATTTAAAAAACCACACTTTCATATCTAACCAAAATGGTTGCTTTCTGAGCACAAAATGTAAAATGCTTCTGAAATTAAAATACCTATACAAAACTTAAAAATTATTTTGAAAATGTTTAAATTACAGAATAGAGAATGAAAATCCCTTTGAAAATGGTTAAAGTAAAGGCAAAATTCATAATTTAAGTGCTTAAAATACAAAATGAAAATGCAAAATAGTTCCGAAAGTGTTCAAAATGAAAATGAAAAATGGTTTTGAAAATCTTCAAACTACATCTAAAGTAGTTATGGAAAGGTTCAAAATTCAAAATTCATTTTTAGAGCACATAAAGTACAAAATACATTTTGAAAATATACAATACAAAATGCATCTTGAAAATGCGCAAAATGGAGTTCAACACTTGGAAAAGTCATCACTTGAAAATTCGTAGCGACACGTAGCAAAATCCATTATATTAATTCTCTATTGAAATTCTATTACTTTTTCAAACATTTTGAATTCTCATTTGCCAAAATGTATTTCCATCTTCAAAATACATTTTGGTAAATGTCCCAAGGAATGGTTTGAAATACAAAATGTGAAATGGTTTCCAAATTGATCAAAATTCAAAATACTTGTTATTCAAAATGCTTTCCATTTTAATGGTTATCCAAAGAAATATTTAAAGTACGAAATAAAAAATTATCGATTTTAAATAAAAAAGAATTTAAAATACAGCTTTTCTTTGGCCAGCTTTGCTTAATTTCCAATACTCATTTAGATAGGAAAGCTTATATTCTAGCCCACCAGTACTTTTAGACTAATCACGTCAAATATCGATCATGTACAATTTATGAATTAAAAATAATTTGTAATTTGAACATGTATACGATTCAAAATACATAATTTAATTATTATTACATCGATCTAAAGGAACCCTAAGAAATTAGGTAAATCCTCCTTTAGCCACATTACAACTCTTGTATTAAGTTAATGATTAGATAGACAAAATTAATACTTATATTAATAAACTCTCATTGTGAAAACATTACATTGGCCTACAACGAAACAATTTAAGCACTCAATAACAATAACACAAAATTATCAGTCAATAAAATGATCGGCATAAATAATAATACAGCAAATCCATATAAACTAAAACTTGATAAAACCATGCTTTCTAAAACAGAAAACTATACACTTAGTCAAACCTATACATTTAAATATTTAGTGCCGACACCATAGATTTCGCTATGACATTTTCAATACTGCCTCAATGACTTACTAGTTCCTCGATTCTCGAATCTAAATTATTCTCCTGTTGCAAACAGAGTAAAATATATAAATGCTTTTCGAAACCATTAAACTCACAAAGCTATTGTAAATCATCTGGAAGAGAATGCCATAATTTTTAACATCTATATAATTTACGTATCAATGTAATTCTAATTTGATATCTTTTCAATCTAATTTGTAAATGAGCTTTATATTTCCCTGTAATTTGCCAATTTTTGTTCTTACTGTACCATTGTACATAAAGTTAAGTAGTAAGGTAGAAACAACTCACTTAGGAGAAATTGCTGCAATTCGTAAGATGACCCATAAATTAAGGGAGTATGATACCAAAAAGCAAATGCATATTTACTATCTGATCGAGAGAAATCTTTAAATTAGTATCAAAATATATGAGAAGTGCAGATAGAGGGAATTATTCCTAACCTTCAATTCCACTCCGATCTTTCGCCCTTCTCTCTCTCCATCCAAAAAGGAAGGCTAGTCTCTGTTTCTCACTACTCTTCAAAAATTGAGAATCCTCCACTGCACTCCTTTCCGCCTTCCACTTAACCTGCATCTTTTCGCCATTTTTGGATGGGGAGAGGTCAGATCTTTCTTCACACAGTTCTGTATTATACAAAGTACCGAATGCACCTAAAAATATTTTGAATATTGATGTGATGTGGATTCAGGGTGACAAGGACAAAATAGTGATCTTTGATGATTTCCTGTACTCCACAATTTTTAATCAAGATCGCTTAATAATAAGCTGTGAAATCTACCAAGCCGGTATCTATCAAGCAAATATTTGCTATGATGACCAAATTGTAAAAAATGGAAGTTTCCAAGTCCTTACAGTCACACCCGAAGAAGATATTTGTATTAGCAACTTTACGACACAAAGGATTGGAACGAAATTATTTTCGTTAGAAGCTGAGCTTTTGGAGGAGTCTGATTTACTCATAGCAAATAATTTCGATATTGCCCAGAATAGATGGAATGCAAACATTGATGCGCAGCAACAAAATTTGAAAACAGTCGATTTGACAATTACTCCTGAACTAATTTATTTATCCAGCGAGCTTCACAAGTTTAAAAGTTGTCCGTCAACGAGGATTTGGACATTCAAATTGGAAACGTTGAATAGCGTAAATGCAATCCTATTTACAGTTTACAAATATCACAAGTATCGATTTCAATATTATATTCCTGAATTGTAGTTTCAAGTTTTACATATCGACCCAGTCAGGGACTTGGCAGTCTTTGAAGTATTGAACACGATTGAGGAACAAGCTGTAGAACTTATGAGCCCTATCGCCAGTCTTCGAATTATGATGGGAATATTTTCCATATTTCTACGGCGGAAAGCGAGTACGTTATTCAATTTATAGCAACATTATGATTGCTTATAAATTAAAATGATATCTTTAATTCATTCTTTGGTTTGGACAGGTGGAATAAGCGATTTTAAAGCGAAGCGAGAAAACTTTTACAGCCAACTGAGAAAGAGACACAGGGACATCGAAGGTTTATCGCGAACGTTTGAAGTTCAGAAGAATAATATTTTAAGCTCTGTGAGAAATCTAGATTAAAATTCTTCAATTTTGTTTACTAATATTGAATTGGTTTGATTTAACTTATTAGGTACCTACTAGCGCAATTTTAACAGTATGTAATTTGAATTTTAGACGTATAGAGTAACTCAGTATTTCAACAACGATGATTGGTGTAAAAAGTTTACAGTTAAATTCTCGGGAGAATTCCGTAAACACCAGAACACATATTATATATAAGTAGATTCACTCGATAATCCAATATTTACACTGAATGTTATATTTGATATTATTTCTTTGTGTAAACATTTTGCTCCCAGAATCGAAGTGTCTTCAAGAGTTTTATCAACATCTGTTCACTGAGATCTTTGGCACAGATCAACAAGGAATGTTTTCTTCTTTTGGATATAATGGTCTGGTTCATCCAAATCCAGATAACATTCTGCCGAAGCAATCCAGAAGATTATACGACAAAATGTGGGAACTTGCAGGACGAATCGTTGGGAAATGTATTCACGAATCATCTTTAGGTGCGGAGTCCACACAAATGGTTTGTGCACGGTTCACACGCTCATTTCTGGCTCAAATACTGCGACTGTCACCGAATTACACTGTAAATAATTAAACCATTAATCTTTCAATTATGCATACTGCAATTCAGCGTTTCGACATGGGAAAAATTAGATAATTAGGACAGGAAAAATAGGTGTCGTGTTTTCAAGGGGTTTAAACAAAAAAAAACTGTTTATTTCACTAGCTGTCAGGTGGGCAAAACTGTGAAAAACCCCGGACATTAAATGCTATAAGAATAGATATACGATATTTGTGCACGAAAATTCCCAAAATGTAGCATAAATTGCACCAATTGTTAAAAACTAGGTATGGTCATGGTCTGACCATGACACTTAAGTGCAACATGCTATTTTCGTTCTGGAAAAGTTTGAAAACAATTCGAGCGTTATGTCCGGTTTTACTCACCCAATTTTTCTTTGTTTTGCCCATCCCAGTGATTAATATAATGATAATATCTGATAGGTATCTATAATAATATCTTATAATATCTGAGAAACTCCGAAAATATGAAACACTGAGTGCTTTATATATTAAATTCAAGAAGTCCTTCTTTATTCAAATATAGAGCTAAATCTGCATCTCGTCACAGAAAGCACTCCCTTAAAGGGAACACACTTACAAATTACCTGATCAAAAAACGTCCACATAATTTTGATAATTTATTTCTCTTGTCTGGCTAGAGTATTCCTTTTGTAGAGTGGCTTCTGTGACGAGACTCTGATTTAGCTCACAGAAAGGCTCTCTTTGATTTACTCTAAAAATACAGTGCACTCTTAAAATATATGAGACACTGCAATGTCAGTTTTCTTTACTGCAGCACATTGAACAAGATGATCCAAATTTTTACATGGAATCAATACAAGGAATCTTAAAGGATAACATGGATGCTGTGAATTCAACCAAAAGGAGCTTCACTGAAAAAGAGTATGATTTTGAAGGGCAAGTTGTGAAGGAAGTGGCATTAGTTGACAGTGGAGCATATATTCGTGTGACGACTGACAACAAGATCAAGTATTTGAACGCTCTAGCACGATACCGTTTGGCTACGCGCATGGAGAATGAGATTCAAGCCTTCCTCCGCGGGTTATATGAAATCGTTCCACTCAAGCTTTTGTCCGTGTTTGATGAAAATGAGCTAGAGGTCGACACCTTTATTAATAATGCTACATAGTGAACGAATGAAATAAATCGAATTAATTTGTTTATGTTTGATCTGAATTTCTTTTTATAGCTATTGATATGCGGCGCAAGCATATTTTCAGCCGAAGATTTGCAGAAACACAGCGACAAAATTGTTCACATTCCTCCATTACCTGTTGAAGAGAAGATCCTAGAATGGTTTTGGAATTCTGTGACTGAAATGAGTGAAGAGAGCAAAGGTCGATTCCTCCAGTTTATTACTGGGAGCTCACTTCTTCCTGAAGGAAGATTATCAAATTTAATTCCAGGTTTACAGATTGAAGTTGTGATTGACAAAGTTTACAACAAACTTCCCACTGCTCATGTCAACTCAAATCTCATCCGTTTGCAGAATCATGAGAATTTTGAAAGTTTCAACAATGCGCTGATTACTGCTATTAATAACGGGATTGAAGGTTTCTCCATTAGTTCTTCTTAGCTGACTTTGAAACAAGAAGTCTTAAATCAGTAAATCTACAACAGCTCAATAAACAACACCAACAGTGGTTTTGCAATAATTTTACTCACATTTACAGAATTTCGACGCATCTATTCACTAGAATCTATGATCCAAATTTATACATGGAATCAATACAAGGAATCTTAGAGGATCCAGAATTCACCAGAATCTATGAAGTTTGATTTTGAAACTTTTCCTTATATTATATTTCTAAATTCTTACTAAACATTTCCCACATTACAATTATTTCTTCATATCATGACTAATAAAATAAGCCCGAAAACAGTAATTACCAGACATCTTCAGTTCATTCAATGGCGTTAATTGAACTGCACATGCACAAACTGTCACCAAAAATCATGTGACCTTCAACCTGGCTAGATTAATTGTAATTCAGACTACTACTTCAGCAGATAAATATTTTTAAGAATTGCTCTGCACCACTCCGTTATAACTAGTTTTTTTGGTTTAATGTGCTTCAATTAATAGGTTTTTTGCAACACGCCTATTAAAACCTGTGAAACTAAATACCCTTTGGTGATCACTGGCGATCAGATGGCATGGATTCATTATTTTGGCTTAATAAACATTGTTCAGGATATCATGTTTTAGCTTTGTATCAGTTTGTAGCAAAATCTGAAAGGCCACACTTGTTTCTTGTATTGTGACCTTTGGTAACCAGGATGGTTCGGATGTGATAGTAAATTAATCGAGGTTTATAATACATTAGGATGAATCACAAAAACTTATTTTTTATTTATTTTGTTTTGCGGCTAGGGCTGA
>JAAXYV010000859.1:0-10813 GCA_036851875.1 Novacerus sp. FZ-2019
GATATTTTCAATACAAATTGCATTGAAAATATCAACCGTCAACACTAAATAGATACAGCGTTTAGGCCCTTCAACGTCGATATCCTATACATACAGTACGGATTACATATGATAAAGGAATTGCGAGAATCTAACCTCACCTCGAACTTAATAAACTATACGATATGTACAACTTACGACTGATGAGTTACTGAATATGCTAATTACATGTGGTTCCACTACTTAGTCCTATCCTATCCAGTACTCAGTCAACCAACCAACAACACTATTTTTAAATACAACTGATGGAATGAGATAATGTGTAAACTTTAGAATATTTTCTATGCAGTTATCATATGCTACATTTATACATTTCAAACGAACATGAACCCACGTTTATATTTTATAATACGGTACCTATGAACATCCACACTACTACAGTACAGTAACTATATAGTTGATAGTACAGTAACAACTGATTATGAATTTCTATATGTTATACATATACATGAATTTATAGGTATGTATACAGTATTATCAGAACAAGGACAATGGAAAACTACTACCCAGAAATGAGAAGCAACGAATGAAGGAGCCTAATGGAATGAAGAAATAAAATCTTTCCTCACCTGTCTTCACTAGCTTCACAGCTATACTCGTCAGTATCCCGCAACATTCGACAGTCAGTTACTGGTACCTCGTACTCTAGTTACTAAGTAATAATAGTTAAAGTAACCTTTACTTCAACTTATACAGTTTATTATTTGGTTAATTGATAATTGATACTTCGATTGATTGACTTTGAATTAATTAGTTAATATTTTTGTGATAAATGTATTTCACAGTTTTCTTTAAATAAGTTATGTATATATTATATAATATGAGATGATGCTGAACGCACTATTGCGTACTCGAGATTTTGCACTTTAAATGAACACATCGTTGACAGTCTTTTGCTGAATGAATTACATAGAAACTTTTGTGCATAGTTAGTATACACAAAACTGTTTACATTATTATCATAATATTATTATTGTTATTATTATTATTATCATTAGTGTCCCCGTATTGAATGAATTATTACTTATATTCACAAAGAGGCTCAGTGAGATGCATAGAATAAAAATTTGAACAGAAAACAATTTGACATTGAATGAGTCTTTTTTTTGTTATTAAGTCACATTTGTGTGACAACACGATAAGTCTTATACTATAATGAACACATTGGATTCCCTGACTATTTCGGCTCCACAATCAGCCGTCTGTCATTATATTTAACTCATCTTGGAGGAGCGTCCATGGAAAACCTTGGCCATCCGCCTCTTCCATTTACAAATTGGCCTGACCCAACGTCAGTGGAAATACTCCTCCACACCTCTGACATTAGAGTGAACACTTAATGGCTTCTTTGGTATGATTGCTACTGGATAGTAAGAAACGTTTAGTTATACGGTAAGGTCCATTTGACCAGGTCAAACCGCACCCACAACCTGCCATATAGAATGTAATATTATTTCTGTTGATCTTCGGATAGAAGGATTTGCTTTCACACACTTCTTAAATTTTTTGGCAGATGAGTTAGGGCAAGGGCCCTTACTTCGATGACACTAACTCAGTCGTGTTGAGGTAGTTGAAGCTCTTCACAAAGACTATTACTGTTAAAACTCAGTCGAATTTCTCTGGTCAGGTTGGGTCAGAAAGCTAAGGAGTGAGCAGCAATATCAATACAGATGATTGCCTAAACCAATTTCTCAACCATCTTGCTTTCCTTGGTCTACACCATGCGCCGCAGCGTTTCAACACTTCACAGCCACATTACTTCTATCGATACTTTCCATATTGTATCTCAATTATTTATAATATCTCTATTAATCTTTTAAATGTAGCACCTAAATTTATACTAATATTATTACTAGTATCAAATAACATTTTACAATGAGGAATGAAAGCGATTTGGCTCAAGAAATATGGCTGTAATGTATTGTAACACTGCAGAAAATGCGTCAGCTTGAGGATTGTAAATCTCAGTCTCCTTGTTGGGGTAATGAGAGGACCACCTACCTGGTACGAGCCCCACTTCCACATCTCTCACTTCAGAGAATAGTATTGAGATCATCATACACACCGGATGACTTCTTCTCATTTCGTCTTCCGCAATGTCTAGCCAATCATAGGGACTACTCGCATCTAAAAACCAATGAGAGACTGGAGTTGCATAATGCCTCATATCATACATCTTTTGTCAGTGTGCGTAAGAGTATCCTGAGAACAGGTATTTTACTATTCCCCTGTGTTGATTTTCTGGCCATGTTTCTACTTTTCACTTACCCCTTACCCCCCGTCAAATGAACACAACCAAAACCGTAGCCTACAAACCATAAAAGTTCCATACCAGCCCAAGCTTAACCGAGCTACTTTGAGATGCAAAGGCAATATCAAACCAGAACAATTTCCCTATTACGCTACGCATTTAGTTGTTCTGGTTCTTGTTTATGGTATGACACTGCCTTAAGACATACACATACCTAGTCAACAAACACATCCTCCGACCAATCACCCTGCCATATGTCTATAAACTAGGAAAGAACTTTCTACATATGCACAATGTAACATGTAACATGTAACATTATGTGGTGTGTATTATTTAGGCTACGGCTACGCACATACACATACAGATACATACACAAATACTCCTATCCAATTCATCCAGTTGCGTTGTTGGTCTGATATTTGTTACCAACCACTACTACGCAATACGCAGGAAATAAAAGGCATAAAAAACTACATGTATTTCGTTCGATTCAAGAGACAACTGATGAAAATGATGCTGCACCATGCGGCATCTCTGAATGCTTCATACCCCGTTTTTGTGTAGTAGAAATGGTAACCCTGTTGGATGAAAATGTAAGTGTGTGTACTTGACACAACCACAAATAATTGAATTTATGCTGTAAATACTGAATAGCTTTTAAGTTTTAGTACTGCGGCTGGAATGACATTGCTTGGATAGTAGGTACATTTAAAACCACTTTCTAAAAGTATAAGCCCTCACTTTATTTACCTAAAATTACGTCATGTATACAATTGTCTATACTTAAACCAATTGCCACTTGTGTACTCGTGTTGTTCAGCTGTTCAGGTTTGGGATTTGAATTAATCAAAGCAGGTTACAATTGTCATTTGCATTTACACAAAGTCATCAGTTAGTTATAACTAGATTCAAGCCCCTTGATTTGTTTGGATATTAGAGAAGTATTAAGTATTCACTGCTTGAGACTATATTTTAAAATTATGTAAAATAACACTATCAAATACTGACCATAGTATTGCCCAAGTGTATATACCTACACATACAGCGTATTGTATTTGTAGGAAGAAGTTCCAAAATCGCTTTTGAATCCCTGCCCTGCTTAAACGTGAAATTTATATAGTATGTAACGTCGTCGTCTAAGTATAAAACATCAAATCTAGTATCCATAGGCAATGTTTATAATAAATTACTTTACCGGTTTTCAGTGAAAGATCTATTCAAACCAAAGAAAATACGAAAGATGAAATAACACTTTAATTAATCAAAGGTATTTCATTGTTATTAGATCAGTGACTACTTTTTGTTAATGAGTAAAATTTCAGTTGTCAATACTCCTCATTGGATAAGAAATTCTTCCTTTCTCAGTGCGGTGTTATAGCAGTCAACAGTATAAAAGCTATATAAGAATCATTTAAATCTCAGAAATTCTTAATGAAACAAGATATAGAGGAAAATCGAATTTATTATGCTGTCCGCTCGGATTTTGCTTCGTTCGGTAATCATTTTTACATCGTATAGCTGTACACTTTAACTTAATGTTTAAGTGCTGAAGGTTTCATCACATATTTACTAAATGTATGTTAGGTTAGATATGGCTGGGGAGCTTCTTTTTTCAACTTGTACTACATGCACTGCCACACATCTGGTACGTTCAATCCGTCAGACCCAGGGGATACTGCTGCCAATTTGTTGGTGGAAGGCATCCGTAAGGGACAAAGATCCAGTTTAGCTTCCGCAATTACGCTAGTTGAAACTGAACATAAAGAGAAGAAAAAATTTGCTCAGAAAATTCTGGAGCGTATTCTTCATGATTCTTCATCAAACAAAAGTTTTAGAATAGGTAATTCTATTTATCGCAACATAACATACCTATATAGTTATAATAACAGGTTTGCATTTAATAGCACTTCCAAAATATAGTAAAATCACTTTTAACTAGAGGAATGTTCTACACACTACACATATCAAGAAATAAATATCAAATTAAAGTAGCTTCCGCTGCTTAATAGTAGAATACTCTCACACACAGATACACACAGTAAAAAAGAAAAAAAAGCACAATTATTTATTTACCTGAACTAATAGTTAAGTAAAAGTTGATTAAAATTACATTCATAGTTTGCAGTTAGCCCAATTTTCCTCTAATTTGACGTGATTTTGGTTGAACTTGGAATAAGGGGACCACATTTTTTTCAAACTAATTTCCAATTATTGAGAATCTTAACCCTTCTCGAACTCAGAATCAATTTCTTCTACAGTAGTGAAACCTCTGAAGGTCGCATGACCTTAAGATTAAGGTCAAACCGAAAATTCCGATGAACTCAGATAAATAAACCACCCATTCTTTTAAGCCTATTAAACCGTAAAAAATATCCTTCAAGACGATTTTGAAAATTTTTACCTCAAAAATTTAGTATATAGATCTGTGATTAATTGTTTTACCTTGATTTGGAGGCCACATGACCTTCGAAGGTTTCGTCCCCATAAGCGAAATTGAAGCTAAGGTCAAGTAATATAAAGATCTGCATTAAAAATTTTTACCTTGACCTTCTTAAGCGAAATTGAAGCTGGAGTCGTGTAGGATGGAGATCCGTAATAAAAAATTTGACTTTAAAATGGAGGCCGCATGACCTTCGAAGGTCACCGCCCTCAAACGAAATTAAAGCTGAGGTCAAGCAGTAAAGAAATCCGTAATAAAGAAATTCGACCTTGACCTGGAGGCCATATGACCTTTGGAGGTTTCGCCCCCATAAGCGAAATTGAAGCTGAGGTCAAGCAGTATAGAGATCCGTAATGAAAAAGTTTCACCTTGAAATGGAGGCCACATGACCTTCGAAGGTCACCGCTTTCAAAAAAAATTAAAGCTGAAGTCAAGCAGTATATAGATCTGTAATAAAAAAAATGTGGAGTTGACCTGGAGGCTACATGACCTTCGGAGGTTTCGCCCCCATAAGCGAAATTGAAGCTGGGGTCAAATAGTACAAAGATCCGTAATAAAAAGATTGACCTTTACCTCGAGGTCACATGAGCTTTGGCGGCCACCACTTCGTCCTTGGTACTCCTTTACCTGCGTCACAAATCTTTTCTAATACCTCAAAATGGAATCTTCATATACATTAAATTAATGCATCGCGTCGTCTCTTCGGCCCGGTTGAATTAAATAAACATGGGTTTTCTATCAATGAATCTCTTTGTCTATTTTACTTATATTGGACCTATCCTTGAATACGCTAATGCCGTTTGGTCTCAGAATTTAACTTCTAAACTATTAAGGAAATTTACTTCTTTTGAACGTAGATGTTTATCAATAATCCACCGAAAGACAGTGAAATCTGATAATTGCAGTGATTTAAGTACTTTCGCTAAGTAATATATCCTCACTTGATGATAAAAGTTCTCAATCTACTATCAATGTTGGGCTTGACATTCTCCGTAATAAAAAATATAGACATATGCTACCCCCCTTCATCAACTGTAATCATTCTCTTAGAAGACAATCTAAAATTTTCCCGCAGCCTGTTTATAAACATATTAGAGGCAGCAATTCTACCATCCCAACGAGTATTAAAAATTTCAATAATGATTTTGCATTAAATAAAACTATAAATAACTTTACTATTAAATAGCTTAAAACTTTCTCTTCTATTTAAGTTCATTTGATATCATATGTTTATATCTATCTCCTTCTATATATCTTTATATCACCATTGTAATTTCTAAACATTATTGTTATTATATTATCATCATTGTCTGGATACTGGATACTCATCATTAACTATGTATGATGATCACCTATCTCTGTTCCTATATATGGTTTTCAATAAATAAATAGTAATAAATAATAATAAGATGGGGGTTCGGCAATTTGTCATGCTGCCTTGCCTCACCATCAATGCATTTTTGCACCTATCTGAGGGTCAGATGGTACAGTATATTATTTGGGGTACCTACATCATAGATGGTTCAGAATGTCAAGATCTACATCGGGGCCAAATTTTAGCTTAGGCCAGACTTAATTTTTTGTATTCGTTACCTCTAGCGGTCAAACGCTACGGTATAATTTTTTGAGTGTAAATTGCTCAGGAACTCAAGTTGTACCTCTGTTCCAATTTGTAGCCAAATCGAACTGACGGCACTTTGCTTACTTACCGGGGGGTCCTTTGAAAATATAGTTTAAAGTTTAAACATTCAGCAAATCCGGGCATGTGGAAACAAACATAAGTAGCTCGTGCAATAGGAAAAGGAAAGTACAGTTTTGGGGTGCTACAATTGTAGTCCACCACGGTAAACGGTGACCTGTTAGAACTGTATTTTGAGTGTTAATACGCCGTGGTTCTAACATATGTATGATTAATTGAAGTAAGGAAATATTATGTTCGCTAAATTCGCGGTAAACACTGGGTGAAGAAGTAAGAAAATAATATATATAGTGAGCAAGTAAAGTGTTATTATGATGAATATATTGTAATTTTAATATATTATTATAATGAATGTATGAATGAATTATTTGGTCTCGGCAGTCTCAAAAGGATGGTGAGGGAAACCTTTTTGTCATGTGGTCAATGTCTTCAACAAACAGTTCAAATATGTGTTCCTGTATAAAAGTTGCTTTGTAAACCTTCAGAAGTCACCACTATTATTAGAGAAATTAATTCTGAGGTAGAGAAGGTTCAAGATTCGCAATAACGGAAAATTGTTTGAAAAAAAAACAAAGTGGTATCCGGTCCTTATCCCAAGTTCCACCGTGAGTACACTCGCTGTTAACCGAGTTGAAATGTTCAATTAGCTCGAATGTTGCATCTTTGTGCACACGTCATTTGAAACCGTTAATTATATATTGTTATTGATATTCGGAGTCTTAATAAGAGATTTGAACGTAATGAAGAGTCTGTCAATTGATCCTGCACACCCATAATACACTGACTAAAATCCAATATAACCAGGTTCAACGACGGGTCAATCTATCAATCATTTAGCAACTGAGTATACATACTATAGTTCTGGGAAGAAAACAGTTTTCAAGGGGACCATTGCGACGTAGTAGTTTTATGATTTTACTACAAATGAACCTTTTAATCTGTGCAATTACTGTATGATGACTGTGTTGATCACGAATAGATCTAAGACTACAAAAACCATGTTCGAATGAGATATTCAAGAAATCATGCAATAAAAGTCAATCTTTCAGTGTTCAGGCTTTAAAAGACCTTTCCTTGTTTGACTGGCAAATCTGCTTTGAGTACGAATCCTCGTAAAATTGGCTCGCAGATAGATCTACCTGATCAACCGTTTGATTTGTCTAAAATAAATTCACTGTAACGTTCCCCCGTTGGAGGCCGCCGAAAGATAAAAACCTGATTTCGGTTTAATTTAATCAAACCTAAAGAACACACCCGGTAAGTATATGGCCTAAGTGCGGTCAGTATGATTTGGCTACAAAAATAGAGATAGAACTTGACATTCTGAATAACGTTTGATTTCCCTTGAAAAGAATCTACTGTAGCGTTTGACCGCTACGGGTCACAAAAGATGGTAATCTACCCTCAGAACATTTTGTCATACAGTTTGACTGCTTTTATTTCTGATAAACGGTTAGTATAGCCGAAGAAATTTAAAAATGAAGTGAATATGAAGTGTTTAAAGTATTTAACTGTTAGAAATTCAATGAAAATATATCGTTATAACGGGTAGTCGTTGGCAACAATTCCATACTTCTTGCGGTGAAAGAATACAATGCGGTGGGAAATAGTTTAAGAATGAAGTACTCCTAATGCGGGAGGTCAGAGGGTCAATTTTAGTGGAATTTATTATATGTAACAGGCAATGACATTAAAGGCATTTTATATACATTTTACATACATATTTAATCCTTTTCAATATTCCATAGATTTTTTATTTATACAGTTCTAGAGAGTCCCAGCTTTGTTCAGAAAAATTCTAGGTTTGTCCAGAACAATTTCAGGTTTTCTAAGACCACTCTAAGTTTATCTAGGACAACTCCAGGTTGACCCAGGAGAATTTCAGTATTGTTCAGTGAGCAGGGTTTTTCCAGAATGAACCTCAAAAGTTTGGCTGAACTACGTTATTTCACTAGGCGAACAACATATTTTGTCAATTTCAGTCACTGAAATTGTTGATGTCGACTCTGTAAATACCTGCTCTAAATTTAAATTACAATTTCAAGATAACTGAAGTTTTACCATTTTCATTTTTTTGTGTGGATATTGTTATCTCATATCTCAAACTTGAGCAATATGTGATTTAACAAAAATTATTCATTGTCTTGTCCTTTAGAGAACTCATCAAATAAACTCTCACTGCTGTCGGGTACTAATTTTATATTAATCGCACGTTTTACGTGATATTCTTAACCAACATAGCTTTGTTTTGACGAATTCCTGAATTGACGTAATATCACGTCAAGCCGCTTAAACGAAAAATTTGCTTTGACGTGTACCCACGTCAACCCGCAGTTTCATCCTGAAATTTATTGACGGGAAATCACGTCCAGCCAAATGAATGGAAAAAGATATTGACGTGAATCACCGTCAATGCCACATTTACGAATGTGAAAAACATGACGGGATTCCACGGGTAACCGCATAAAAGGGTTAAAATAACCATTATGTATAGATGAGATTACATGTTTTCGGCGACGCACCCACATCCCGCAATTAACCATCATCTAAACACAACCCAACCACTAATTTCACAAAAACTGAGCAAAAACTACAACAAATAGTAAAAATCTGCAAAAGAAATATGAAGTTCTAAGAACCATGAACAAGTTTATTAAAAGTAGGATATTGCGTCTCTGGAATACAGCCTGATATTAAATAGATCGGACTTTCACTGTTTAGTTGGACACATAAAATTAGTTGCACTGAAATGTATTACTTTTATTGTTTAAATTTTGTATTCAATTGTAATTTAAGTTTTAGTCGTCTACTTATAGCTATAATACTCAGTCTGTTCATTATCATGTATACACAAGATTGTAGTACGTTTATCATTCAGGCAGAATTGTTCAGGTCCCGTATTGATTGAACTGTTATTCGATCTTACAAGGTCCAGCGCCTAACCGTGTACCGATCTATATTTGTCACGTATACTGAACTTCCTATTCTCAGGTCTTTCCGGCCCTCCAGGCGCAGGGAAATCAAGTTTTATAGAAGTATTTGGAAAATTTCTCACCGAGAAAGGACACAAGGTAGCAGTACTAGCCGTGGATCCGTCATCAGCCACGACAGGAGGATCTTTGTTGGGCGACAAAACTAGAATGCCACAACTAACTAGGGATCCGAACGCTTATATTAGACCTTCGCCAGCAAGAGGTCACCTAGGTGGAGTTACACGGTCTACAAATGAAGCTATTGTTGTATGTGAATACGCTGGATATGACATCGTAATTGTTGAAACTGTGGGTGAGTTCTTTATTTGTTTATTACTTCCATGCCGACCCTAGAAATTTTAAAATATCCCTGCAAACGCAAAGCTCAATGTCCCTGCGGGACCTCATGTCATATTATATACATTTCTTTGTCCCTTTGTACGATTCTGGAATGAAAGTTTTTCTCGTTCACATTATAATGTCTTCTCCATTCTTCCATGTTTCAAATCCATTCTGCTATTCATTAATTTAACATTTGCTTTGAGATAAGTATGACTGGTTCTGATTAAATTCAAATCATAGTCAAAATTGATATACCACTGCTGGTAATTACAGTGGAATAAAAGCTTACGGCATTTATGAAGTACCTTCTGACATTTCTTGAAGTTTTTGATGTCACGAAACTTATAACGGCAGAACTTTGCGGTGAAATATTTCGAAAGTAATTGAAGAGTGTTAAGAAGCTCAAGTATCAGTGACACTATGCCAAGGTTAAAAATTTTCATTTTTGTACCCTTTTGGATTTTAGTTAGAATGTGATGAAACTTGGTCTGCTGGCACAACTTGGTCTT
Source organism: Novacerus sp. FZ-2019 (assembly GCA_036851875.1). Taxonomy (NCBI): domain Eukaryota; kingdom Metazoa; phylum Arthropoda; class Collembola; order Entomobryomorpha; family Tomoceridae; genus Novacerus; species Novacerus sp. FZ-2019. The sequence goes on from JAAXYV010000859.1 coordinate 10,253, forward strand.
CTGAATAGTGCTTTAATTACCCTCAAAGCATTTTGCAGTTTTCGTGGTGACGCATTTATAGTTTATGTATGCGTTCCTACCAGGCATGTATCTCCTAACACCAGCCATCAATTTCCAAAGATGTTTTTTAAATGATTGAGAATATCTGTATATCAAATTCTCCCAAATTTCATTGCAGTCCTACAAGTGACAGTGGCGTATCTGCCATAAGGCGCAAAGGGCTCGAGCCCGTCCTTTGGGTTCGAAAATAAGATAGAAGTAGGGCTCTCAACGGTCCGGTCCTAGGACCGGATCGGAACCGGACCGGTCCTGCCTTTTAAAAAACCGATCCGGTCCGGTCCTAGACAGAGGTCAGGACCGGTTTCTAGCACCATCTTCCAAGTTTCTCATTACGGCCTTAGACTTGGCTCATTCTTAATATTACCAATATAGAACCAATTGGTATTTTCCATCCAACGTTACAATCTAGTAGATATGCATCGCCGTTAAATTAATTACACCAAAACTGTTAAATTTTCTACCTACCATACTTAAAACCAAAATAGGCGGGATTTCGACTTA